>JASDQU010309932.1:33288-61935 GCA_032191745.1 Picea mariana | reverse complement strand
ACGAAGTGCGCAGACCTACACCATTACTCAAGAACATCACTTCTACGTAAGAGATGATCAGTGCCATGACTTAGCTTACATGCAACATTGTTTTCAATTGTTTTACAATCACCTTAAGGAGAAGAACATACAGATGGATCAACATTGGATTTGGTCAAATGGTTGTGCAGGAAAGTTAAAAAATGCTCGTGTATTTCAATGGTTGTGTATGTTGCACAAAAAAATCAATGTACCACATATTTGGAACTATTTCAAGTCTGGGCATGGGAAAGGGGAGCATGATGGAGAAAGCACATGCATCGAAAGAGTATTACACATGCAATAAATTGAATTCACAATTACTTCTCTCATTCGAGATGAAAAATCCATTGTTGAATGATGTTCTTGAGTAATGGGAGAGGGAACAAGAACACGTGAAGACCAATCACCCAGGAAAGGACATGTACATAGATATTTTTTGGAGGTTTTCGATGTAAATCGATCATAGTGGTATGTATGCAAAAAAATCTAGGGTACTCATGGATTCCATTCAATTCGAACATTAAACAATGCAATAGTTGAAATATGGACAAGGAGACTCTATTGCTTCTGTGGTCCATGTAGTATTAATGAATGGGATGATTGTGAATCCACAAAATGGGTTGATAGATGGGATCTTGTATCACTCCCCATTGGTCAATGCGTGACTATGGAATTATCATGGTTGGAGGAGGACCAATCAAATATTTCAACAGATTATGATCATCTCTTAGATCTCGTACTTCTAGGTTCATTGAAACATTCTATTAAATCTTGAATAACTAGTATGAATGTTTTATTCTTTGTTCATTTAGTGGACTCACGTGTTGGAACTCCATTTTTTGTAGGGCACATATACACAATGTTTTCCCCAAGAGGTAATGAATGGGACATTAATTATTGGATGGAACTTTTCTTAGAGGGAAATCAGACCCTCATGTGATCAATAACAAACTCTGAAGGCATTGAATTTCCGATTGGTTCAATGGTTATTAAAGGAGAATATCTGACATGGGATGGAAGAATACGAAAGAAACACGGTTATGTATTTCAAGATTATAGACCCGTTGAAGTTGTATACCACTTTACAACTTGGTTGTTGGTACAAACCTCCAACTACAAACAATGCCAAGTAAGAACTCATCAAAGGTATGATACTTCTTTCCTTACTCTAAGAATGAGAAGTTAATGGAGATCATCCGTATTACAAGTGATCCTGATGGTATAATTGGATGACCATAGGTATGTAAAAGGAATAATTGAACAAATATTTCATATTTATGAATGATTGAAATTTTGGCTTCATTTTATGGTTTTTATTGTATTCTTGTATTTTGTGGTTCTTTTTTGTTGTTACGGAACTATGTCTAGCCTTCCCTTGCCTCTCCTTGCTTTGCTTGCCTAGACTTTCCTTTCCTTTGCATGCGTTGTCTTGCCTTGCATTTCCTTTCCATGCCATGCATTTCCTATTAGGAAATGAGGAACACTTCCACGCTAAACCTAGCAGAAGAGAGGAAGAAATATTTAAACAAGAAAGTAAATGACAAAACAAACACACAATACACAAATATTTTACCATGGAAACCCAAATCAGGATAACCAACATTCCTTGAGCATTCTGCTCTCTTGTTGTATTATTCATTTAGAATAAAAGGTTACATGCCTAACCTTGGTCCACACCTAAGACACAATCAAAATCATACCTTCTTGTTTTACATAAGAAAAACCCTGTAGCAAATTTGTCTTACATTTGCATGACCAATGACCTCTACGATTATTGATTGAGGATTATCCATTCATTCATTATATTTTACAACATTAAAACATTCCTTCTTTATAGGCTTTATAGTAGGAAAAAACATAAAGAAAAGGTACCCAAAAAATAGTTACAGATCCATGCAGATCATTGGCTACAAATCCCATGAATCTCGGGATTCTGTTACAATCGATTACCAAGTCAAATTACCAGTCGACTACTAGTTGGAATTCATTCAGTCTTCAATCGATTGTCACATTCCCTCATGTTGATTGTCACATTCCATCATGTCGATGTTGGGTATGTGTTATATTATTGCATGACTAGACATAGTTTCTTCTACATTGCACCAAGCACACATGGGGGTGATATCCCCCCTCTGTGGGGGTTCGGGGGAAACGCCCTCGAGAAATTTTGTTTGCCTTGCGAAACGTGTCACATTTTTTCCTCAATTTTTGTTTTGCCTTGATTTTCATATCCATTGTTGGGAAGTTTTTTGGGACATGTTTTTTATCGAAGGTTTTCTATTTTCAGTTAAGAAATTAGGGTTTTTTTACTAATCTAGGTCATTGGGTTAGGGTTTTGGATGACGTTGGCTCCTATATGTATATTGTATTGTAAACAATGTATGATTGTGAATGAATATATAATATGTTGGTTTCCCTGATTTAGGTTTCTATGGGAAAAATGTTTGTGTAATGTTTGTATTTTCCATTGTATCTTTTATGTTCTTTTACTAAAAATATGTTTGCAGTAAATATTGTAGAAGGTTAAAATATACATTTTGTATCAGAGCTTTGCTGGCTTAAGGGACACGCCTTTATGGTCAAGGGTTTGGCCCGGGATTGTGATAAGCCTTGTTACAGTGGTAGATATGTGGTATTGATTATTCAGGTGAAGAGAAATGGTGAGTAGTTTGAAAATTGAGATTGAGAAGTTTAATGGGAAACATTTTGAGTTGTGGAAGATCTGTTGGTGGACAGAGATTAGTGGATCGTGGTGGATCTAGGTACTACACCTACATTAACTTCAGCAGATGACTGGAAAATTTTGGATCAAAAGGCGAAGAGAACAATCTGACTGTGTCTCTAATATTTGTTGACAAAGTGTCCTCAAACATGTAATTTTATTAATAAGGAAAAAGTGATTACAATAAGAAGTTAAAACTCATAATCTTCTTAAATTCACTTGAAGAAGGAGCTTGTTTATATAGCTCAACTCTAAAATAAAATCTAGGAGAACAACCAATCACATAATCACATGAGTATGATAGTTGTCCTTTATATAGAAGCTAGGTGTCCTTATCCTAACAAACTAGAATAAAATAATTTCTAAAAACTTTATACTAGAAAATACTTAGACTATAGAACTTTAGGATTATGAGGCTAACAATACCCCGTTTAATCCGAAAATTCATTTTTACAAATACCAAGTTCATCTCTGAACTTAGTGAACTTTATTCTAACAAGAGGTTTGGTAAAAAAATATAAAGTTTGATCTTCAGATGGAAAGAACTGAGGCTTGATGATGTCTTTGATGATGAGCCATATGATGAAGTGGTACTTGGTGTCTACATGTTTAGTATTTGAATGAAATATTGAATTCTTGGCCATTTTTGTTGTTGATTGACTGCCAATCAATAAAGTATTTGGTGATTTCTGAGATTCACCCAGGTCCTGTAAAATTCTGCGTAGCCATACAGTCTCACATGCTTCTTCCCAAGATGATAAGTACTCTGCCTATGTTGAAGAATTGGCAATTGTTTTTTGTTGTTTGCAATTCCAAGATACTGCTACTGAACCCATATTCATTAAATAACCTGAAGTGGATGTTCTATCATCAATGTCACCTACAAAATCAACATCTGAATATCCAAAACGTGTAAAAATTTTGTTCCTTTTGTAGAGAAGACCAAAATATTTTGTACCTTGAATGTATCTCAGTACCATTTTTTCTTAATTTTGGTGACTTTCCCTTGGTTCATGCATAAACCTTGAAAGTATACTGACTGACTATGAAAATTTTGGTCGAGTATTTGTCAAATAAATGAGACTTCCAACCAATTTCCTATACTTTGTACTCTTTACCAATTCCCCCCCTTCAAATTTTGAAAGTTTCAATTTTTGCTCCATGGGGTTAAGAGAAGTTTTACAATCTTCCATGCCAAATTTCTTTAACAATTCAATGGCATAATTAGTTTGACTAAGGAATATTTGATTAGGATGTTGAGACACTTCAACTCCAAGATAATAATGAAGTTTCTCTAAATCAATCATTTTGAACCCTGCTTTAAGTTCTTCCTTAACCTGTTTGATGTGAGCTTCATTATTCCCTGTTATAATTAAGTCATCAACATAGAGTACAAGTATCACCATGTGCTTATCTTTCATTTGAAAATACAATGTATCATCTCACTCACTTCGCTGAAAACCCACCTTTTGTAGGTAATCATCCATTTTTTCATACCAAGCTCAAGGAGCTTGTTTCAAGCCATATAAATCCTTCACAAGTTTGCAAACTTTATGTTCTTGTCCTTTAGCTTCAAATTGTGTAGTTGAGTCATGAAAATATCTTCCTTTAAATCGCCATTCAAGAAGTCACTTTTGACATTGATTTGATGTAATTTCCAACCATTATGTGCAACCAAATTGATAACCATTATGATAGTATTCCATTTAGCTATGGGTGCAAAAGTTTCTTCATAATCAATTCCTTCATGTTGTGCAAAACCTTTTGCAAAAAGTCCTGCTTTGTACTTGCCAATTTTACCATTGGGCTTGTACTTTACTTGATAAACCCATTTACACTGATTGGCTTAAAATCATGTGAACAACCAACTAAGTTCCAAGTCCCATTTGCAAGTACTGAATCATATTCATTAATCATTGCTTCATGCCATTCTTTATGTCCAACTACTTTAGCAAAAGAAGTAGGTTCAATGGAAGCATGAGAAAAATTAGCTCCTGCTCTTGAAGATCCCCTAGTTCATGTTTTGTTAATTTCATCTGAATGAACACATTTGAGAAGTTGTTTAGCCCACTTTGGCTTCTTATGTTGAGGGGATTGTGGATTTGAATCACCATTATTATTGAAAAGAGGATTTTCAAAAAATGAGGCTCTTTTTTCATCTGAAATATATGAGGTTGGGGAATATTCTTTTGAAGTTTCAGTATCATAAGAGTCTTTTGTAGTTTCATTATCAGATGAATCATAAGAAATTTTTGATGAAGATATGTATTCTAAAGAAACAAAGTCTTTTTCAAACCAAAATTTTTTCTTTGACTTGTTCAACTTACCTTTACCCTTAGTGTTTTTCTTCTCTAAACGAATAAGGAGATGATTAATATCATCTAAACTGTTACTTTCATTTTCATAAAAAATTACATCTATACTAACAATGATTTTTTCATATGAAAGCAACCTATACCCTTTCTTTTCATAAGAGTATCCAATGAAGGTACACTTCATACTTCAATTTTATAATTTAGTCCTCTTTTCCTTAGGAACTAAAGAATAACATGTTGAGCCAAAAAAACTAAGATGATTTACCTTAGTCTTAAAACCGTACCAAGCTTCATAAGGTGTTTTTCCATCTAAATCTGATGTATGAGATCAATTTCTTAGTAAAATTGTAGTATGGACTGCTTCAACCTAATGTTTTGTGCTCAACCCTTTAAACTGCATCATAGATCTTGCCATTCCCATGAGAATTATGTTCATCCTTTCAGTAACTCCATTCTGCTGTGGAGTATAGGAATTTTTCAGTTGCTTCTTAACTCCATTGTCTTGAAAATAATCATTGAATTCAATTGAAGTGAATTCTCCTCCATTGTCTATTTGCAAATATGCAACCTTTTCTCTTGTTTCATTTTCAACCATGTGTTGAAAATTTTTAAACTTTTCAAAAGCGTCAGAATTTTCCTTTAAAAAGTACACCCATGTCATTCTAGTGTAGTCATCAATGAACAATATAAAGTATCACCATCCACCGAAAGAAGATTACATTGGTCCACATATATCACTATGAATCAACAACAAATACTTTGTTTCTCGCCATGAGCTAGTTGGAAAAGCTTCTCACTTTTGCTTGCCAAAAATACAAGCTTCACACTTATAATTTTCTCTCTTGAAAGTTGGAAAACCCTTTACCAAATCTTGGGACTTAAGTATCAAGATACCATCAAAGTTTAAGTGACCAAATCGAAAATTCCATAATCTGAATGAAGACATTTCACAATTCACTGTTGCTGCAAAATAATGCTTTCTTGGGATAACTTTTCCCTTCATTATTAGCAATTTTCCATTTTCATATATGGACATTATTGTTTTCAAGCTATCCTTCTCTGAATTAATATTTACCAAACCATATTGAATGATGATTTGATGTCTAACTTGTCAGATTACGACTAAGGATAACAATTTTTTCTTAAAAGTTGGTACATACCAAACATTTGAAATCATTTTTTTACCAATTCCTGGGAGAAATACTTTCACTAAACCTTTTCCTTGAGGTATATGAGTTATATCATCATATAAATAGATGATATTTAGTTGAACATCTTAATAATTCCAAAAATAGTCTCTGCGATAAGTCATATGTTGAGTAGCCCCTATGTCCAATATCCAATCATTTTCAAATGAATCTTCTTATTGAATTGTTGTAAAAACATATTCATATTGATCATCCTGGTAATCTTGATCCTCTGCATATTGAGATGATTGTTGAGAATTAGAATTTGATGGTTTCCTAAACTTTGGAAATTGATCATTTCTTGTTAGACAATTTGATGCATAATGTCCCATCTTTAAACATCTTTTACATCTCACTTGACTGAAATTTCTTCCTCTTCCTGACTGTGCATTATTATTGGGACAATTACTTTGAAAATTTTGTTGATTAAAATTTCTACGACCTCTACCTTGACCACGACCTTTTCCATGGCCTCAATTAGAAGACTGATTCTAAAAATTTCCAAAATTTGATTTTCCTCTTCCTTTAGAACTTTCAACTTTAGTGAAAAGAAGATCTTCTCCTGATTGTTTTTGTTTTCCAAAATATTTACTATGTTGATCCAGTAATTCACTAAGTGAATCAAAGGTTACAGATGATAACTTATCAATTATTTACAAAGTCTCAAGAAAATTATTATAATATGGAGGCAAGCCATTTATCACAATGGAGACCAAGAAACTATCTTCAAGTTTAGGAAAACCGTCTTTGATGATTTCCCTATGAATGTTTTTAATTCTTGAAATGTATTCTAATACATCACCATTATATGCTGATATTTGTTTAAGCAATTTCATTTGTAGATCAACTCTATGAGATGCAATGAGAGTATACAAAATCTTCTTGAATAGATTCCAAGCAGACCATGCATCTTTGGAATTCTCAATATGTACAAACATGTGTTCAGTTACAGAAGAGCGCACCAAAGAAAGTGATTTTTCATCTTTCAAATGCCATTTTACTAAAGAAGCATCGTCGGTTGGCTTAGATGGAGTAGTATCACCATCACAAATATCATGCCATAATTCATTATAAATCAAAGTGTTCTACATTTTCCGACTCCAAGATTTGTAATTCTTGGGTCCATCTAACTTACCTGATTCTGTGAAAAGATTGATTAATTTAGACATGATGGTATATTTCCTTATTAAAAAATTGCAAGTGAATAACCACACCACCACACTGAATAATCCTCAAAACACCAAAAGATAGACACAAGGCACTAGAAAGAAACAATACACAATCCATGCAAAAATATAAGTTTTAAGGGCTTGGCCTTGACCCTTTAAAAGTCTCGTTGAAAAATTATTTTGAGAGAGAATTGCACTGCACTCTTCTTAATATCTTAAATTTAAGGTTACAATAATTGTTTTTTGAAATTTGATTCTTTTAAACGACTTATTAGTCTTTTACAAATAGAAAAATGTGCCTCCTTGAACTAAAGCCTTCAATATTTTAACAAAAAGTAATGATGGTCCAGAAACAAAGGATTCAAGTTGTCTTTTCTAAGTTAAAAAATAAGCACAAATATAACTTATAATGAATCGTTTCCAAAAGTTATGATGGTGGCTCATTGAAGGTCAATGCAATAACCACAAAGTATCTCTCATGTTCACAAGTTATAACTTACTTTTCAATCATTCATTAGACAACCTTGAATTAAAAAATATGTTTTTATGTACCTCACTCATCCTTCTACATTGGTTCAGATTCATACACTTGCGTGCTCTCAAAACACAACATACCTTTGAAAAATGATATCTACACTTATCTCTCCACTTTCTCACTCCACTTTAAACGAATGAAGGACTACATTTTAGATATTATTTTCCACCGGAGAAGCGAAGAGGAAAAAAAAGAGACAGATCTTGCAGTCGGCCATGGTGTCCTTGTTGAGACAGATGGGAACAAAAGAGAATTCATAGTTATTGGAGGAGGCGAGAAAGAGGATCTTTCATTTCTTCAGGGAAGCCAGTCGTTCCATCCCACAGATCATGGAGACCTCCAACCTCCATGAAGTTATCACCACTTCTCAGTTGTGTTCTATTGTAGTTTCCCAATTTCGAAAGCGATAAATGTTTTGATGCGCCTCTGCCTGTGAAGCAGCATTGCATAATATTAAGTGTGGAAGAACCGCCTGGTTTAGATCTTCAAAAAGAGGTCAAATCCAAGGGTTTCATAACCAGAGAATGTCATGATTTCACTTTGGAGAATCCACCAAGATCACAGTTAATGTGCCACTTCCTGTGAAGAAACACTGCCTAATATTAAGTGTAGAATCACCGCCTGGTTCGAATCTTCAAAAAAAGGTCACAGAATTTTTAAAGAAGAGATTCCACGAGATCACTGTTGACGATTAAATTCACAAGGAAGTTTGGCCTGCAAAGTGTTGCTAAATCATATTATTATGAAAGCTAAATAATACTAGTAGGTGGGACCCCGTCGTAGATTGGAGATCAAGTCTGGTGTTTATTCGATGTTTTGTTACTGTTCGACACTAATTTCATAGTTGATGAAATCTTGTTTTATTTGATAATGGATCAGGCACATTATACATGGCTCTCTTGTTGTTCCAAGATCAAGTTACACAAAAGTTTTCGTGGTTATCATTGCTGACTGTTCTTGGATCTACTACTTGTGACACCTGCAACAGACACATGTTAGTAACAACAAATGAAAAGAAACTATCCTATGCTAACATACTATACTATATGCATTGAAAAGATGGTGGCAAATTATAGCTAATATAGGTTAGCCATGCGAGTTATCAAAGTTGTATGGAGCATAGTTGACATGAATTTCCGTATAATGGGGTTGGTAACATGTGATATGGGTGGCTCTCTTGGAAATTAAAGGTTGTTGGTCTCGATGTATGATTCAAGTGGATGATTTGTTTGATTAGCAGCTGGTGCGTACTAAAAATTGAGTGAAATTGAAGTAGTTAATTAATGTGCATTTAATGCACATCGTCTTTACTCCTACCGATTGGACGCCACCTTGGTCAGGTTATTGTTCAAGCATTGTTGCTGGGGTTATGCTCCGATTCCTTAGCGGGGAGAAACTATTCGACCTACTCACGTTTTAAGGCATTTGATTACAGGTATGTTCTTTTTTGGGGCCCTTCATGAGTTTACTCTGGTTATGAAATGGATTTTGGCTCAAGTGTGTTAGTTGTGATCTCCTTAAGTATAGTGACTGTGTAATGGTGATTGTGAATGAAACATTGATGATTCTCTAGAAATGAGGTTGAAGTCGTAACATTACTGGTTACCCTGGGGCATTAGCAGTCACGAAAGATCTCTGTTATCCTTGTTGGTTACTAGGAAGATCCTTGTTGGTCTTAGTGGGCTATATTTGCATTTTTGCATTGTTGTATTTAGTCTGCGGGTTTTTATGGGGTTTAATGACCAAAGTATTAGTATCACCATGCATTGTACATATGGGCAGTTGATCGATTTCACCACTAGTGTTCATGAAGTGGGTTTTCCTATTCTTAATCGTCCCTGTCTTTACCACTGTGTGATGGTCGTTTGATCAAAAGGCATGGGGGTTATACCTTGCGTGCATTAAAACTACAGTTTCCACACCAAGTTGGCTCTATTCTTCCTGTGATGGCTACCGAGCAAGCCCTTAACCCCAGTATGAAGTTTCATAGAGGATATTGTCATGCTTGTCAAGTAGCTACGGGTTATTGAGGATTGGGGGTATGGTTGATTATTTTGAATATGGATTCACCCAGTTGGTCTTATGGAAGTCGTTTTAGTTTGGCGTTTAGTTACTGCCTCCAAGATAATAATGACAAACCCTACATTGCGACTTCTTTTTCGAATTATACAGTCTCCCTCTTTATGTTAATAACTCAGTATTGTCAATAGGCCTCTGCCCTGATTCAATTTGATGTGTGGGTATGTGTAGTTACCACAATTGTTCGATTGTATAAGCCTGGGGTTTCACAACATAGTCGATTACAATGTAACTAAATCGAAACAACTTTGTATTAATTTGAGAGCTCTTTACGATGGTTGAAATATTTCCCTGACTGTGTGTATTGTTGGTTAAGTGAAAACATTGCATCATGGTATTTTGTTGGTTGCACACTGTTTACTATAAATTATTGGGTTTTTCACGCTTAGAAATACCCACAGAGTCTTAAGCATAATTGTTGGTGCCCGATCATTTGTTGAGATAGGCTATTGTTGGTACCTCATCGGTTAGATAGGTGGTCTAGTTTTACAGTCACGTAAGATTGGGTCTGCACAGTGATGGAGTTACACTTGCATGATTGTATTATTCGGTGCACATCTTGTGTTGGAATGGTGGTTGTTGTCTATTTTATTGTCAATTTTGTTTTGGCAATTTGGTCTTGATTTTTTGGTGACTGCCTATATTTATTTAATGAAAGTCATTGCATTCAAAGTGACAGACCTGATGGCAGTGATACTGTGACTTCATTGCTATTTTTGGATTATATTCGTTGATTGGAGTAATGATGGGTAGTGGTTGACTTCGATGGTTTACAGATTGGAAATGGGGACTGTTAAAAAATTGCTATAAAATGTGAAAATTGTAAATGATAGGAACAAAAGCCCTTGCAATTGTGTGAGGTACATGTTTCATGTGGTGACACTGTGTCAGATATTTGGTCTGTAAAAAGAGAACTAGTTAAATGCACATAAATTGTTATTTGGTCAAATGATTAATGGTTGATACATCTCTTTTTGCAGAATGTTTTGTGGATCGCTTAGTTAATTTCATGAACAATAATCGCCTTTATTCCTTTCCATGATTTCATTTTCCGCTAATTACAAATCTCCTCACCTTCCCATATTTATTTTTTCACTCCCTGTTCTGATATTGATTACAGTCAAGAGAAGTTATGTGTTAAAGTAGATGGAGGTAGTAGTGTTTTGTGTGGATTGCAGTAAGGTTTTATTGTTTTCTTTACATTTGACTGTTGTTGTCATTGAGAAATAACCATGTTTTTTCCCTCTCATTACATCATATTTTCGCTCAATACAACCCCCTCATATATCCCAGAACCTTTTTCCACACCCTGCTCATTGATTGATAATAAAGCAATTTGTATGGATTGGTTTGCATGAGTTTGATACATTATGAGCCAAAATTCATTTCGTATTTTGAAAGAGTTTTCATGTATGGTTAAATAAAAGAGCATTGCCTAATCAATCGTGCATGCAGGGATGCACCATTCAAACAAAAGAATAAAAACAGAGCCCTATCACGCTTCTACCAAAAAGGACTAGAGGATAATAGCATCGACAGGGGAAAATATGACTTTGGGTTTCATCCTATCTATCGTTTTATGAGAGTTGATTTCAAGGATCTTGGGACAACAATGTTTATTTTGGATATATGATGATTATTTTTTAAATAATTTCATATTCCATGAGCTTAAATTACCAAACGTGAATGTGTTGATGGGAGACACAAGGAGGCATATTTTTCTTAACTAATGATTATGTTATGATTGTTATGATTATTATGAACTAAAAGGAGCTACAAGGGGTCCCACCTACTAATTATTATTTAATTATGACCCTTATTATGGTAATTACTTTTCCCCCTAACTAAAGTTAGTGGAGTCTTTAATTAACTTAACTAATGAGTTGGTTTAACTACTTCAACCAATTCTAATTTGTTAAAAACAAGAGGAAAGGGAGGAACAGGGGGGAGAGAAGCAGAAGCATGCTAAGGTTTTCTCTTTGAGTTTATGTTGAGATAGTTCAATTTTCATTCATTCATATATTCATCACAACCTAATTCTCTTTTGTAATAGCAGGGTCTTATTGTAGATAGCAATATTCAAGGATGAATCACATCATTCACACACTTGTTTTTCAGAGGTGTTGATCTATCTTTGATAGTCTATGTAGACTTATCTATTTGTGAATTAATTTTCATGACTGATAAAGGCTATTGTGTAGAGTCGAGTGGGCAACAGTCTGTCGAAAGTTGATCCAGCTTTTAGAGTTCAGTTTTGGTTTTCTGTTAGAGGTCCTTTTGTATGTTCCATCAGGGATGTCTAACTTTGACTTTGGTCCAAGATTTTTGTATGAGATTTTGTAAAGAAAACGAATCTTTGGTGAATTGGAATGAAATAAAGGATTGCTTTATGTCTCAACTGTCTTAATTATCATCTTGGTTTCTTTACTTATGTTCTTGTATTTATTTCAGCAACTGTTATATTCAGAAAATTACATAAATAGTGAATTTCCAACAAGCTTTTTGTTGATAAAAGACTAGCCTAAGAACTCATAATTAATACTTGTGAGTTAGGATGTTATTTTTGTTAGCTATAAACATAAGGTGATATTCTCTTCTACTTTCCTTTAGCCAATTAATGTCTGAAAATGCTTGAGTAAGATCAATTCATATCTTTTCCTCAACAATAACAATGTGGATTCAACTAGAGAAGGATTAATGGAGGTATAAGGATGAATGGCATAGCTGGAGTTCCACGAGATTGCTGGCGGGTGCATCTAAAATCGTTGTAAGCGATCGTAGAATTTCCAAGATGTGATGCTATCGTGGTGTTTGTTCCTCGTAAATTGTAGAGAGAAGAAATCTTTTGATAAATACAAATTATTTCAAGATCTAAAACAATAGATTCAAAAACTACAGTTCTCTCTAAAAAAATGGACTGATAATTGCCATATTTATAGACAGATCTGTAGCAATTTTACAAAAAAAATCCCTTTTAAAAAAATAGCAATGGATCTATGAGATCTAAAGAAAAATGCAAGTGTACACTTTCATCTTCCCATATCTCTTAGATTTACAAGAAAGATAGCTTCTATTAATCAAATCTACAATATTGAAATTGCAGATCTACAGGTTTACAACTAAAAAAAAAGGTGATTCAATCAATTATTAAAAAAATTGATCGCTACAATCACAATAACATTTTCCTTAATTTAAAACAACAACAGATTACCTCGGTACCATTGCTCTTGAGTTTGAAGAGATCTGGGTTGATGTCAAGGAGTCTTCCTTGCTTCCTCAATCCATCACCAATTCTCTTCCATCACAATTTCACCATGGATCTGATACCATGTTGACAAAGTGTCCTCAGACACGTAATTTTATTAGTAAGAAAAAAGTGATTACAATAATAAGTGAGAACTTATAATCTCCTTAACCTCACTTGAAGAAGGAACTTGTTTATATATCTCAAATCTAAACTAAAATCTAGGAGAACAACCAATCACATAGTAAAATGAGTATGATAGATGTCCTTTACATAGAATCTAGGTGTCCTTGTCCTAACAAACTAGAATAAACTAACTTCTAAATACATTTATACTAGAAAATATTTAGACTACAAAACTTTAGGATTATGAGGCTAACAAGATTCAGTATTACTGAATGTGTTAGAGGAAGCTACATCCAAGGATTTATGGGATAAGTTGGGCAATTTGTATTAGTCTAAGTCCCTAGTAAATAAACTGATCCTGAGAAATAAGATGTATAACCTGAAGATGAGAGATGGAAACTCAGTGGTAGAGAATTTGAATGCATTCAATACTATGGTAAGTTAGTTAGTATCTATTGAGATTAAAATTTCATATGAATATAAGTATATCAATTTATTGTGATCTTTACCATACTCGTGGGATATTCTAGTTGTGGCAATAGGTAGTAATACAACTTCCTTGAAGTTTTATGAAGTGGTCTCATCCTTATTGTCGAAGGAGATGAGACATAAGAACATGGAAGGACATAGCACATATTCATTATTTGCAAGAGGACGCTCCCAGGAAAGAAATATATATAAGTCCTCAAGTGGGATATCTAAGTCTAAAGGTAGATCTAAATCTCTCGGAAATTTTGTAAAGGTATGTTGGATATGTGGAAAAGAAGAGAACTACAAAAAGCAGTGTATATCCAAAGTTGAGAAAAAGAAGGGATCTGAAGAAAATCCTTCTACAGAATAAAAGACCTCCAAGGAAGAAGGAGGGGACGTGTACTTGGATTATTCAAGCACACATGTACATCATGAGGCATGGTTGGTTGAATAAGGTGCATCCTTTCATATGACTCCCCACAGGGAGTGGTTCCGTGAATATGAAAGGTATGATGGAGGTAATGTTTCCTCGGTGATGACTCAACAACCAAAATCATAGGACGAGGAAAAGTTAAGTTGAGGCTCATAGATGGAAGGATTAGAACACTACCTAGTGTTCTGCACATCCCAAGTTTGGCCATAAATTTGATTTTTGTAAGAAAAATGGACGATGCAGGGGTAAAAACAATATTTGAAAAGGAAACCTATAGGATGGTTTGAGGAGAAATGGTGTTGTTGAAGGGAGTTTGGTTTGGAACTATGTATAATCTGTAAGGAAGAAATATTAGTGATGGATGTAATAGTTCCATTGTTCCTGATATTGGAGTTGAAGAAGAAACAACTCCTACATTCTATGGATAAAATGTTATGTTGTGGCATCAAAGACTGGGGCATATCAGAGAGAAGGGTCTTTGACTACTACACATAAAGGTATGGTTGAAGGTATGTATAACTTCTCTCTATACTTTTATTTCTATGAACATTATGTATATGGGAAGAAAAATTGGGTAAGATTCCCCTCTCGTGCAATGAAGGAAAAAGGAATTTTATAGCTAGTTCACAGTGATGTGTTTGGACCTATGTCAGTTCCATCATTGGAAAAATATTTGTACTATGTCTCATTTATAGATGACTTCTCAAGGAATACTTGGATATATTTCCTCAGGAAGAAATCTGAAGTCTTTGACAGGTTCAAAGAGTTTAAGTCTCTTGTTGAGAATCAAACAGAGAAAAGAATTAAGGTGTTGAGGACAGATAATATCGGAGAGTTCCATGGGAATGAATTTATACAATTCTATAAGAAGTGAGGTATAGCAAGGTAGAAGACTAGTCCATATACGCCTCAACAGAATGGAGTTGTAGAAAGGATGAACAGGACACTGATGGAAGAATCAAGGTCCATTCTCAGTGGTGTTGGGTTAGGGAAAGAATTATGGGAAGAGGTAGTTGGTACTGCATGTTACCTGGTCAAGAGATCACCCTCGTCAACACTGGATGACAAGACTCCACAAGAGGTATGGACCGGTAAGAAACCTTCTCTCACACATATCAAGGTATTTGGTTATGAGGCCTATGTTCATGTTCCAAAGGAAAACAAGAGTAAGATAGATAAGAAGGATGAAAAGTGTATCTTTATTGGGTATAAAGATTGTCTCAAAGGTTATAAGATTTGGAACCCAAAAAATTAGAAGGTTGTGTATAGCCAATATGTGGTATTTAGAGAAATGAAGGAATTTTTTAAACAGGAAGTCCTACCAAGTAAGGAAGAACAATGGAAAATAGAGTTTGATTTAAAGGATGATGAATCAAACTCTACAGAAGAACAAGAATCAAAAGAAGAATATCCTCATACTCTATTATTGAGGAAATCAATTTGAGAAAGAAGGCTATCGGAAAGGTATACTCCATTTGATTTCCGTTCAAATTTTGCTTTGTTTATTATGGATGGTTATCCTAGAAATGTTAGGGAGGCAGTGGATTCAAAGGATGGAAAACTTTGGACAAAGGCCATGGATGAAGAAATGACACCCTTGGATAAGAATGAGGCTTGGGATATAGTGGATTTTCCAACTAGAAGAAATCCCATTAGCAGCAAATGGGTTATTAAAAAGAAGCTGAATGCAGAAGGAAAAGTGGAGAAATAAAAAGATCGGTTAGTAGTAAAGGGTTAATCCTAGGTTGAGGGAATTTATTTTGGTGATATTTGTTCTCTTGTTTCCAAGTTAACTTATACCATGTTTATGTTATTTGTTGCTACTGCTTTTGATTTTGAAGTAGAACTGATGGATGTGAAGACAAAATTCCTACATGGGGATCTGGAAGAAGAAATCTATATGAAGAAACCATAAGGTTTTGTTGTAAAGGGAAATAAGGAGCTAGTATGCAAGCTCAAAAAGTCCCTGTATGGTTTAAAAAAATCACCAAGTATGTGGTATCAAAAATTTGATACTTATATGCTGGGACTTGGCTTCATAAGAAGTAAAGAGGATCACTGTGTGTATTTTAAATCAATTGGTGATAATTTGATTTATTTGGTCTTGTATGTCAATGACATGTTGCTGATAGGAAACAACAAGGAGATTATCCAGGATGTGAAAACTCAATTGTCATCTAAATTTGACATGAAGGATCTTGGTGCTGCAAATTTCATTTTGGGCATGGAAATTAAAAGAGATCGGGAAAAGATGAAACTTTGGTTAAATCAGAAAAAATATGTCGAGACAATATTACAAAGGTTTAATATGAAAGAATGTAAATCAATCAAGATCCCTATTCTTATTGGTGTAAAGTTATCTGCGGATTAGTGTCCCAAGACACAGGAAGAGGAGGAGGATATGTGTCATGTTCCATATGCGAGTGAAGTTGGAAGTTTTATGTATGAAATAGGTTGTACTAGACCGGACATTGCACATGTAGTGGGATTTTTTAGCAGGCATATGTCAAAAATAGGGAAGGATCATTGGACAACATTAAAAACGGTTTTCAGGTATTTGTGTGGCACTGGTAGCTATGGATTGTGCTACCAAGGAAGACCAGGATTTGATAGAGTGTTGGGCATACATGGCTTTGTGGATGCAGACTGGGCTGGAGATCTACAAGCGGGTATGTGTTTAACCTATTTGGAGGAGCAATCAATTGGATGAGAAAAAGACAGGTTGTAGTGGAATTTTCAACTACAAAAGATGAATACATGGTAGTCACTCATGCAATTAAGGAATCTATATAGTTACAAATATTGTGTTTAGGTATTGGGTTGGTATAGAAAGCTGTAAGGATAGATTGTGATAGTCATAGTGCAATTTTTCTGCCGAAGAACCCAACTTATCATTCAAAGACAAAGAATAATGATCTTCAATATCACTTTGTGAGAGACATGGTTGAAGAAAAGAAAGCATCTCTTATGAAGGTGGACACTTTGAATAATGTTGTAGATTCATTAACAAAATATGTGAGCACTAAGAAGTTCTCTTGGTGTAGAGGGTCTATGGGAATTGCTTCCAGGGATGATTTTAGGGGCTAAATTTCACTCATGGGCTAATTTTCCATGGTTTTTCCCAAAAAAAGATTCGCCATTCTAAAAATGATTTGCCCAAATTCTATAGGATACAATTAATTTACCTTAAAATTCACCAAAAATTTATAGAAACTATATAAAATCCTTGGAAATTTGAATATTTTTACAAAAATATCGCCAAACATTTTATAGTTGGAATATGAAGGATTAGTAAGATTCGGAAAGATTTCTACATTTAAAAATAAATTTCCATCCTTAAAATCATCCCTGATTGCTTCCCTGGATTGTTGACTATGTAAACCTACATGCAAAGAAAAAAAAAGTGGGAAAATGTTAGGTATGTGTTATATTCTTTGCATGACTATAGATATGAATTCTAGGGTTACTCATCCAGGTCATTGGGTTAGGGTTTTGGATGTTGTTGGCTCCTATATATATATTGTATTGTAAACAATGTATGATTGTGAATGAATATAGAATATGTTGGTTTTCCCGGTTTGGGTTTCCAGGGGAAAAATATCTGTGTAATGTGTGCATTTTCCATTGTATCGTTTTTGTTCTTTTACTGAAAATCTATTTGCAGTAAATATTGTACAAGGTTAAAATACACATTTGACTTGTTGTTGATTCCTTCGATTTCATATTTACCTGGTCGAACCACCTTAACCTTTGACTTGTTGTTGATTCCTTCGAATTTGTCTTTACTTGGTCGAACCACCTCGACCTTCAAATTGTTGTTGATTACTTTGACTTCATCTTTACCTGGTCGAACCACCTTTACCTTAGACTTGTTGTCGATTCCTTCGAATTCGACTATCAGTCGATCCACCTCTTTCACTGCAAATAATATAACAACCCAACATTCTCCCACTTTTTTTTTTTTTTTTGTTGAAAACATGAGACCTATGAACTCTCATTCATAGACCCATGACAACAATTCCCATTGCCTATCGACACCAAGAGAAATTCACAACACTCATAGACTTGGTAAAAGAGTCTTTTATGTTTCCTAACATGTCTACTTTCTCCAACAACACCTTGTTGTTTTCCACCATGTCTCTCACGAAATGGTATTGTACATCAATATGCTTAGTCTTAGAATGATATGATGGGTTCTTTGCTAGAAATATTTTTCTTTGACTGTCACAACTTATCTTCGTAACTTTCTGCTCAAACTCGATTCCTAAACAAAACCTTTGCATCCATACTACTTCTTTACTTCCATGAGTGGCTACCATGTATTCATATTTTGTTGTTGAAAAGGATAAGACTTCTTGTCGTGTATTGTTACGAGGAAAATCTCTCTATGACTAGGGTGAACCACAACAGATGGAAATGACTGTATAAATCAACTCTCTTCTCAAGTATGCTATACAAACAAATATGCTATCAAGACAAAATAAAATGCCTACCTCATCTAGATGTTCGATGAAATCCACCATTGAGCACTCGACCCAAAGAAATATACCTAAAACTAGTCCTCAACAACCAAGCAAAGCAATCATATGGTGATATTATATAATGTTAGCACATTCAATAACATAATCCATTAATAAACATGAGAAATACACCCATGGAATAATAATTCAATATATTTGCAAGATATCAATTGGATAGAAAAAGAGTATTTCTATTAATAAATGATCAACAGAAATAAAAATGTTACCGACTTCTGTGTCGGTGCGGTTCAGAATCGAGAAACTAAGTTTCTTCCAATTGGGCCTCCACCACTTCAATCCTCCACCAAAGGCAAGCTCATAAGAGAGAAACAATGAGGTTCTCAATCAATAAGGGAAGATATTGGGGTCTGAACACTGTGTTCAAACTTAAAGGACAAAGGGATGGAGACTCAATATGAAGTAAATAATTTCTCCAGAGTAACTTTTCTCTAAAAGTTGAGTTCTTTTCTCCTTTTCCATAGCTCGGAATTGGCCCATTTATAACCTTCAAAATGGAACTGAAGGGTCGATTCAGAATGTTTCCAGTATATGGAAGGCCAAGGATCATAGATCTCCTGTCGTGACATGGAAACTCGACATTAATTTTCATTTTATGGAACAAATCCCAATGTATGAGGGTTGTAGTGGAGCATCCTACATATATGCATGTTGTATAGTAGGAAAGATGCATACATGTGGAAAAATATTTATTTTTGGCTCTGGATTTTATAAACAGGGAAGTTAATTCTGCATGGGGGAATGGAAAAAGGTCTTATGGGCAAGATTGCATAGGGTGAGGCAAATCTCGCTATAACAAATGTGGTTACATGCCAATAGTTGTCATAGTCACGAACAAGGCCCAGTAGAACCAGTCTCAAAACCAATCCGATGATATATGTATACCATGGAGTACAATTTGATCTCCCATGATCACTGAAGTCATATAGGTACTGGTCCAATGAAAAGGAAGCAAAAAATTAGGAAAGTTGTGGCCACACAATGATGTCTTCAAGTCTTCTACACAATCCACCAAGGTTGAAAGTCTACATCATGTGAATAAAAGAGTTGAAGTCAAACACAATGAGACATCGTTTGATTACCGGTCATTGAAGTACATTGTTAACAAATGTGAGACAACCTACCGATAATGAAAGTAGGTATCAAGGCACCGAGTACATTCTTACAAGTGTGAATAAAGAAGTTGGTTTCAAACACCTGAAGAATCCATCGATCAGGAGACATTGATGTATTCCCAAATATCAATGGTGAGAGATCTTGCCACTGATGACTGTAAGCCTCAAGGTACTCTTAAGACTCTAGGTCCCGTTTCCAGAATAAATGGGATGAAGTTGATGGAAGGAAACCCACTGAAAGGAGATAATTAAGGAATCTCTCATCAGTTAGCATGAGGTACAAAGTAGGAGCTTCATGATTTGGAGGAAATTGGACGAAGAACATGTTCACGAAACAACGACCCTGTGCATCTTTCATGTGCACCAAGTGCAAGAAGTACACAAAAAAGACCCTTTGAATAACAGTTGATGATGAAAACTGTTGACAAAGGCGAGGAAACCACCAATAAGGCTAATGGCATCCAAGACACTGCACAAATCCCAATGTGTGAATATATGTCTTGTCGTCGAACACAAGGGAAACCACCCAGTCAATGACTAATGATGAAATGTCGACTGTTGGTTTCAAGTTTACCTACCAATGATGAAAGTAGGGCCAGGGTGCATGATATGATTTCAACATCTTCTAATTCTGAGACAAATTGAGGGTATGGCTAACATGCAAAGTCAAGAGTTCTAAGGAGTGGACGACATAGGTTGATAGACTTCCTTTGAACAAGAGAATGAAACATATGGAGGACTCTGACAACATAGACCCAATGATGAAACCATGAGATGCAGGAGGCATAAATGAAATTATTTATAGAGACTAGAAGAGTAACCAATTGGTAGAGAAGACTCTGTAACGAGCTCTACTTCCTAATGCTATGCTAATACAAAAATTATGATGATGAATGGACTCAATAACTTGGTGCTCTGTTCAAAGGCGACATGACTGCTGCCAATATAAGATAATACTCCCTTCCCTCCCGTCTTTTTTTATTTTTTCATAGACAAATGAATGTTATGATACAATGGAGGAAAAAAGTGTCGCAAGTAAGAAAAACTAGTTCCAACAGTGGAACATACCTATTCTTAATGCAAGTAAATGCATGCGGGAGATGGACACTCGGGGGAATGTTCCCTCCTAGGTATAGGGTGTCAAATTGCAAAGGATATAAACAAGGCTCTGCTTGGTTGAGGATGAAAAACTACCGAGGCAAATGGTTTATAACGCAAAGTGAGAACCGACTATAGGCTCAATACTGCAAGCAAGGGTATGAGATGCAATCACAACTTAACGCTAAAAAATGTCCTTTTTTTGTTTTTTAGTCTACTTGGTGTGAAAAAGGGATAAACTTGTGCCAAATAGACATCTTTTCAAATCCAATTTACGAGTGTGAAAGAGACAAGTTCACTCGACAATCTTTTCTCTTTTTGAAAAAGAGTAAAAAAAGAGCTTAACTAAGACTCACGACCTTTCAAGTCCAATTTAATGAGTGTGAAAGGGACAAATCACTTGAAAATATTTTCATTTTTTAAAGACGAGTTGGAAAAGAGCTTAAATTAAACTCGTTTGGGAGTCCTCGGTGTATAAGGCCACATGTTTATGAGTGAGAAATGAGGCTCAACATCAATTCATGTAATAGCTATGAGGGACTCCCGGTCCTATGGAAAAAAATCTCTTCATGGGTACCAAGTGAAGTAGGGGATCTAACTAGGGCACCCATGTTTGATAAGTCTCTACCACTTTTGAACGACACGACTTATAGCGGATGGAAGGTTCTGTGTTGCAACAAATGGGTTCGTACCTAAGGTATAAAAAGTGATAGTTTATAGGATAATGCAAAAATGCATGATGGAATGGATACCTATCCTATATATTGGGTAATGAAAATACCGATCCATGGTGACAAACGACCAACATAATGTTGAAATATGCAAGAATCCCTGGTTAAAACTGCAAAAACCAACTCCACCCTTTTATTAGTCCATTAGGTGAAAAAATGGCTCAAAACTATAGAAAGTGGGTAAAAATTGTTTATAAATAGTAACAAAACCAAAAATTACTTTACCATTTTGATTTTTTACCCAAATAGTGCAAATTGGACCAAAATAACTCCGAGATTCAAATGACGATTGTGGGAGCGTCAGGAAATGAAATCAAAAACCGTCTGGACTAGTTAAATCTTCTTCTCTTCCTCTTCATTTCTAGTGGATTCAATTTTTAAATTAGGTTCCAAATTTTTAGTAATTGAGGGCGTAAAATGGGAAATTCGATGTACGTGGGTTGTCTCCTATCGGGTCGCGTATACGATGAGTTATGCGCATATGTGCAAACTGCAGGGCGCATATAGACAACCCTATACATGACTATAAGTGAAGAAAACCGCATATAAGTACGAAAACAATGAATTTTAAGGATGCTAACTCAAATTTTAACTTTTCCTTGGCAGGATGGTTCTTGAATGGAGAGAAAGAGAGCACGAGGAGGTCGATGCTATTGTGGATCGAGATCCGGGGGGCCAAATGGCCTTGAAGATATGTGGCTTATATAAATTTTGGGCACTCAAAGGGATGAGGGCCCAGGTGAGGTTGCTTGAGATTCTTGTGGGTTACTGGGACCTTGAGAGTGAAAGCTTCAACCTCTATGGGAAACCATTGAGGATTGAAGTAGAAGATATCTACTTTTTGACCGGTCTATCAAGCCAGGGAGAGGTTGTAAACATAAAATCATGGGGAGAAGGGAGAAGAATGAAAATAGAGGAGTACATCAATTCCCACTGTCTAGTAGGGACTCCGAAGGTAGGGAGTCAACTTTATCCGAGCGATAAACACTCTCAGCCTGAAGATTATTGTTCTTGTATTGACCAGGATCACAGGTTCGGCCTTGTTGCATCAGGAATCGAGGTCACTCATGTTATATGTAGTGCAGTGTATGAGACCCATAATATATGACTGGTGTACCTCACTACTAGAAAATATGAAGATCTAGTTGACAGAGTGCAAACATGGGAGTAAGAGGAATTTTGTGTTTGCCTCTATCCTATGTAGTTTCTTCTTCGAGCGGGTTCCAGGTTTGGGACCTAGAGTTGAGATTCTTCTGAGAGGACCTCGAGATCCAGCCATGGCATGGTGGACTGAGGTAATGAGGCGGCTAGGGGGAGGTAGGGTGCCGACACCATACAACTAGGATTTTTTCTACTGGTGGAAACGACATGTCATTGCCCTAGATGACTATCCCTATGTAGGGATATACTTCCAAGGAGATCCAGACATGCTACTCCCACCAGGGACCGCCTACGGTGACATAGGTATGTCAAATGTTTTTAAATATTTCATTTTGTTTTCTGTATTTTTGTATAATAAAACAAAAATATTTTTGGATGGTGCTTAAGTACTAACTAGACACTTTTGTAATGTAGACATGGGTCCACAACGGCTGGAAGGGTTTCCTTGACATCAACGAAGGAACCGAGGAGACGAGGTGGCGGGAGGAGAATGTTGGAACAGGGGTAGACCCAGGGTTCAACGCTTCAACAACGCACCAAAAAAACCCTAACTACCAACCCTTTTGGAAACACCTGCAAAGTAGGCGAAGTCTCACCTGAGGTAGAAGTAGGGGGGGTTACAGGAATCAGGTGTCTGTAACCGAGATGGGATACAGATATGTGATAATAAAACTTCATAGAGTATTCTATAAACACTTAGAAGGTGACATGCATTAGTTCATTATCTTCATTAACATCGTAGAACTTACCCAAAGATAGATCGACACAGTAATAATAAATATTAAGCACTTCAATCACTTAACACATAACATTAGGCTAGATCTAACATTCATTCATCCTTAACACAAATAAAGCACTAAGAATCAACCGATCTATCTAACATACATAATATGAAAAGCACTGAGTAGATTCATAACATAAACAACACAACACAAAGCAACCAAAGACACAAGATATACTTAGTTCACCCTAGTGTGGGGCTACATCCACCAATTGCTTTGTCTTCTTCATTATTCTTCTGAATCTTACATTCATCCGCTCCTATGCACTAAGCCACAGATTCGAGCTTTGCATAGGACAAGAGATCTATGTACTGAGCACCAGATCCTCCTTCCAAAACTAGGTCTAGGCATAGAGCCAACTTCTCTATCGAGCACAGAGCCTTAACACACACATTATGTTGCACAAAGCAACTCAAAACTACTTGCACTTAGCCACCACAACTTCGCTTCACTTAGCTTAGCTTCTTATACCATGCATTCTTACTTATTTATACTTTTACAATCCCTTACAATAAGGCCTAATCATGGGTAAACCCATGGGCCGACATCCCATAACCTATTAAAAAAACCCTAGAAAACCCCTTGCTGGGTCCACATAGCCCACAAAATAAGTGAGATCCATGATCTCAGCTCCACCTGGGTGTTTCATATTCGACCAACTTGTCAAAGTCCAAAAGTGGTCCAAACCTGACCAAGGTTTCCTCAAAACTTGGTTCAGGGCCAACAAGCCCCTAACACTCACCTGTGACTCGTCTTGAGTCACTCAAGTTGGGGCAATGTTGCTTCGAAGGCCTTGAGCTTCACTCGACCTGCCTCGACTTGCTACTTCTCCTAAGCCTCCTTCTCTACGAGCTCCTAGATTGTCTTCTCTGTAACAAGCCCTTCCAGGTGATGTTCCACTACTGAAACCACTTGGTCCAATTGCGAGCCTTATCCATCAATATTTTCAAACACCTTGCAGGCTTCATCCTGCACAGGTTGCGGCTTCTGCATGACTTCCATTACTCTGCCCTAGATGGAAGTAATTTATTGTTGTACCACACGCTACTCCTGGGACCTCTTCATTCTTTCAACTGTGGTGAGCAGCTTCATCTGTGCCTGCACCAAGAAGGCATTCTATTGTGCCTCCTGTAACTACGCTTCCAGTTTCCTTAGCTCTAGATCTTTTGTGAAGCATTCATATGTATGCGCACTTCTATCACTCAGTTGTTTACACTATGAGGTGAGGCCCCTTATCCTTATTACTGTGTTCTTAACAACTTCCTCTCTTTGATCGTGCACTTCCTGTGGGGTGCTTGGTACTGCTTGGACCTCCATATCTACTATCCTCACTTGAAGTTGTTGGATGGTCTCAATGAGCTTCACTACTTGAGTCTCAACTGAATCCTGTTCCTCCTGTGCCAAGCCAGGCATAGAGCGACATGCCTTATTTACCGCTTCTTTGACCATAGTCTTCTCTACAAGCAGCTGCTCCTTTTCTCTCTGTAGCTGGGATTTTTTCTCCTGGATCATTGCCTGAAACTCTTCTTTCTCATTTTCATAGGCGTTTACACAGTACTGCGCTACTTGTAATTTCTCTAAGGCTTCCTCTTTCTCTTGTTTCAAGGCTTTTGTAGCCTTTTCCTTCTCTTCTTGGAATTTATGAAGTCGAGCCTCTGTCTCATCTGCAAGTCTTCTCAATTGGGCTATTTCATCCCCCAATTCTATAATCTACAACAACGAAGGTGCAGTAGGTACTGCGCGGATCAAATGAATAGCTTGTTGTATTTCCTTTATTTCCTTCTCGATCCTTTCATACAGCGTCTCCCGCTTCACTCCATATCTCCACAAGGTGTCCTCGAAAGCATCCTCCATGGCTCTGTAGGAAAAATTGTGTCATCTTCTGCGAGCGTTGCTTCTAAATGGGGCTTACTGGCACACGTCTTCTTTCTTGCTGAAGGTTTATGTGGAGAAACCTTCCTCTTCTACAATGTTACTGTTTCAGAAGGGGGATCCTTCACTGGTGTAGCTTCGCCTTCTCCTTGAATTTCTCCTTCATCCCCTCCTCCTTGTCCATATAATTCATCTCCTCCTCCTCCTAGTGAGCCAGATCCATCTTCTTCAGAGGCATTATCCTTCTCATCTCTCTCTATATCCTGGATTTTTTCCTTCTTTTTCTTCTTCTTCGTCCCACTGGATTGTCCGACATGTTCGACCTGGGTGACTAGGGGGCTTCCTATGGTGTCAATGTTGGATATTTCTACATCAAGGAAAAATATAAGGAACTCCTCCGGCCATTCTTTCATGATCTGCTCCATGTCTTCATCTATCAGCTTCTAATATGATTGTAACTCTTCCTTGCTCTCATCTCTGTGTGCAATGATATAGATAAAATGTGGATCTGCATGGAACTTGGCTATTGGTCTGTGCATGGAAATGACTTGATGGAAAACTTCAGTTTCTGATAGTAGGCATGAAACACAACGTTGGATTACCACTATTTCAACATGTCATTGGTGTACCACAAGGTAGAGAACCTAGTGGCCAACGGCTCCAAGGCTTCGACCTCCAGGAAGGTGGCTCCTTTAGGCATTTTCCAGCGAAAAATGTGATCAAAACGATCATCTAGATGAAGTGGAATTTGTATCCCAAATCCTGAGCTTCACAAAAGTATTTCTTGAGTTCATTGATGAGGTAACTCGCCCAATTCATTTGCATGCCCTCCACACATTTTCCTGCGAGGTCCACCATGAACCCGGTGACCTGTGTGGGTGATTCTTTCTTATGATATTTCCAGCTATGAGTTGGCAAGTGAGGTGCACTGCACCATCATGGATAGAGGCCACCTTGTAGCCTCACTTTCCCTTTTCGACTTCGTCATAAGCTTCCTTGATGTGTTGTGCCAGGGAGCGGTCTGAGGCATTCCTTAGGTAAAATTGATGAGGGTCGGGTCCCTTCATGCTTAATCATGTAATCTGGTGGATAATTATTGGGTCCACAATAATCCTCTAGTCGAGCCACAAGTATCCACCATGATAGCATGACAAGAGGATTTTAACGCAAGCGTTAACCTCCCAGTGACGACCAAAATGGGGAATCTTCATCACATTTAGCACAGTGGACTGTGCCAGTCCCTTAATCCATGGCTGGGAGACCAGGTGAGGCTTCTTCCCAATTGACTTCGTCAAGTAGCGGTGGGGTGCTAGTATAGCATAGTTCTTCCTGTCTCCTAGGTTGAATTCGTTGTTCTTCAGTAGTGGGATCTGTGCTAACTGACTCCCAACTACGCGTATACCTTTCGGAATGTACACAGTGATCAGGGTTTACTCATAGTCTCGTGGGATGTTGTCGCAGTTAACTATGCCAGCCAAAGGTGGGATATAGTCTCGTAAGATCGATGGGATCTACTTCGCATTATCTAGATCGTTGCGATGCTTACTTTGTTGTTCAATTCTGGGGTTAACACGTCTAAAACGACGTCCCGTCGAAGGGGAAGCCTACAGGCCCCTAGTCGATGATGCCTGTACACCTTCAGATAATGGTTTATCAGCCATCGACTTCTTAAGGAATTCCTCGATAGAATTCTCTAATGCACTAGGTTCGCTGGACATTCTTACTTTTAAATGAACAGGTCGGGGTACATGAATGGATAGGCAGCATAAACAACGTATGGCAGGGTCTAGCTTCAGATAAAAAAAATCAATACACAATCAATTCTCTTCTTGGCTCAGATAATCATGGGTAGCAAAAATTGGTCCCGACGCAGCGATCAATGGGTTAAATAAGTGGGGCGGCATAAGGAATTCTTCCAATGGCCAGGAATGCTTCCATCAATGCTAATCTTTCTGTTATGTCGTGGTCTCAATGTCCCAAAAGTGGTCCATCCACCCATAAATGCGTTTCCTATCCGTTCTAGAGAATTGTTCTAATAGTTGGGGCGCCTCCAATGGTCATATAGCTTCGCCATGGCGAAGTCCCATTCTACGCGGTCCTGCGTGGTTCAACTCCTGCGAGGTTCCAGTCTATGAAGTCTTCCATCTGGTCTTTGTAGCTTCTTGTAGATTTTCCAACTTAGCTTTCTTTTTACTGAGTTTCATTGTCTTCTTTCCTATGATTTGAGTCTCTCTAACTGTTTATGGATTCCTCTTTCCATTCTTATTCTTATCTTCTCCTGGCGTAGTGACTTCGCACTGCTGATGTGATTTCTAAGGGTTCGAAGTTAATATCCCTTCTCTTATTAATTCCTGGGTGGATATACTTATTTCTTGCATAGATAGGTCCTTTAAACCTCCTTGTGTTCTTTCAACCTCGACAACTAATTCTCTTTCCCTGTGTTGCTTCGACTTATCTTCTCGTTCTTCTATTAGCCGATCTATTTTTCTAGTTATGAAATCCCCTAGTTCTTTATTTTTCTTTTCTGTAGCTTCTTCCTCTGCTTTCCTTCTAATCTAATCTTTCTCAATACAAGTCTTACCTAGTAAAAGTGGGAAAGGGGCGTTGTTTTAAACAAACTTAATGGCTTAAAATTCTTCTTCACTCGATGTTCCATGAACAATAATAGGTACATTAGTAACTCTTCCACATAATGTTATCATCTTTCCCTTAAACAAGCCTATCCTTCCCAATGAAGGTACCACATGTTATCGGACTAATCGGTAGGTGCGGACACTAACAGATCTCCCTCGATCCACTTGGATCTAGAACAAAACAGGACAAGACATGACTCTTTCCCTAAGTTATGACCATTGAATTAGCTAATAGGGAGGAACAAGTAACATACCTTTGTATCGCTTCCTAGGTTCTTTGTTGCTCCCGCTTCGCTCTGGTGCTCTCGTGAAGTCAAGACCAAGACAACACAAACCAACCAAAGTGAAGATAGCACAATATATTCAACTGTCAACTTATGTATATGATCAAGGAATTACACAATAAAGTGAGAAT
>JASDQU010309932.1:11027-33006 GCA_032191745.1 Picea mariana | reverse complement strand
ATGAGAATTCCATCAATATATAGGAGAGAATGAGATATTTACTTGGATAAGAATGATCCCACAATATCAGGGAATCCAGTACAAGGATAACCATTCGAATGCCAACCCATTCTTCTAGAAGATTCCCTTCTAGAACCATCGAGAATCCACCTTTTTCCAAGCTTTAGAGAAGGTTCACACCCTAGCTATGTTGCACAGTGCGAGAAGTTTTCACCCTGGCTTAAGTCAGCCTGCGAGAATGGGTCATTCTCGCACCCTGGTATACTAGCAACCTGCGAACTCTCTTCAAAAGTGAGTTTTCTGGGAAGAGATGAATGTAACTTTTCTCAGGAGAAAGTTCTTATGAGGAGCCTGAGTTCGCCATCATTAATACACCATCATGATAATCCAAAATCATGGGTAACACCACAGTAGGCTTTCCCAATATTTTCCAAGTGTCTTATGTCATAATATTCAGTTGTGTTTCTTCATCCAAGACACAGTCTATGTCGACGTCTCCTATTCTTGCACTTATGCACTGTTTTAATTTCAGGATCTCTGGTAAACTGAAATCTTTGTGATCATTCATCATTTCTTTCAACTGTAATAACGTATTCTAATATTTTTCTGATTTTTTCTCTTTATGATTCTCTAACATGCTCTTAGTCTCTTGAATTCCTTCATACTTTTCTTGTCTTATGTTCATTCGTTCAACTTTAGCAATCATCCTTGGACAATCCTCAACCTCATGACCAATAGTTTTACAACAAAGAAAAATAGGACCTGTACCAGGGAATTACTTAGCAATATGTCCCAATCTTCTGCAGTTATAACATAATGTCAATCCTGTTTTTCTTTTATATGTTCCCCAACCTGTTATGTATTGCACACTAGGATCACAGTGTTGGACCTGCAATCTGCAAAAATTCTTTCTAGGTTCCTGCATCCTCTTATTAGTCCAAAAATTATTTCTATGCATAGGAATAACATATCTTTCTTCATTTATATTCGCTTTACTTAGATCAACTCTTTCTTGCAACTATGCCCTATCCTTCAAACTAAGACATAATCTATTAAACATACCTAAATTCATGCTTTCGATTTTTTTTTCCACTTATCTTACTCTTATCAAAGCACAAAGCTTTACCTCTTTTAAGATATTACCTCTTTTCTTCAGATCAGATTTCTCTCTTAGCACAGAGCTTCGCAAGTCAAGTAGAGTACTATGCACTTCAACAACAGATTTATGCACAAAGATTCTCTTTTCTTTACTTCAGTTCCCAGCAACCACAGTTTCAAGTCCCAACAATGTAACCATTTTTTGGCATAGGGGCAGACCCCAGGTTCAACACTTCAAAATATCAACAACAAAACCCTAGCTACCGACCCTTTCAGCAAAACCTGCAAAGTAGGCGGAGTCTCACCCGAGGTAGAAGCAGGGGGGTTACAGGACTCAGGTGTTTGTAACCAAGCTGGGACACATATCTGTGATAATAACACTTTGCAAAGTATTCTAGCAACACTTAGAAGGTGACATGCATTAGTTCATTAGCTTCATTAACATCACAAAACTTACCCAAATATAGATTGACGCAGTAATAATAAAGATTAATCACTTCAATCACTTAGCACATAGCATTAGGTTAGATCTAACAGTCATTCATCCTTAACAAAAATAAAGCAATAAGCATCAACCGATCTATCTAACATACATAATAAGCAAAGCATTGAGTAGATTCATAACATAAACAACATAACACAAAGCAAACAAAGACACATGATATACGTGGTTCACCCCAGTGTGGGGCTACATCCACCAACTGCTTTGACTTATTTATTATTCTTCCGAATCTTACATTCATCCACTCCTGTGCACTAAGACACAGAGCCGAGCTTCACATAGGACAGGAGATCTGCCCACTGAGCACTAGATCCTCCTTCCAAAACTAGGTCTAGGAACATATCCAACTTCTCTATTGAGCACAGAGCCTTAACACATACACATTCTGTTGCACAAATCAACTCAAAACTACTTTAACTTAGGAACCACAACTTCTCTTCACTTAGCTTAGCTTCTTCTACCATACATTCTTACTTATTTATACCTTTACAATCCCTTACAATAAGGCCTAATCATGGGTAAACCCATGGGCCAAAATCCCATAACCTATTACAAAAACCCTAGAAAACTGCTTGTTGGGTCCACATGGCCCACAAAATAAGTGAGATCCGCGATCTCAGCTCCACCTGGGCACTCCATATTCAACCAGCCTGTCAAAGTCCAAAAGTGGTACAAACCTGACCAAGGTTTCCTCAAAACTTGGTCGAGGGCCAGTAGAGAAGCTGAGAGGGTCCTACAAAACGTGCAAGGCAACCTATCTCATTTGACTCATAGGATCCCCATGGTTCAGGTAGAGGATTTGCATAAAGCCATGCAGCAACAGGTGGTTGGTGTACCCAGATCTTGGGTGCGACTCTTTCGGCATCTCACAAATGTCGTAGTTTGTTACCATGACACACATCCAACGCCACATGCGTAGATGTCGTGGATATTGTAGTAACGACTGTATATGTGTATTGAGGGTATTAGCCCCAATTTTGTACTATAAACACTATATTTTTTGAAATATATAAAAAGGGATCTTCAGATTTACTTATATTTTACAATGTGTACATTGATGAGATGGTTTTATTTTCTTTAATTATGTGACAAATGCCAATCTAAAACAAAATGAGCATAAGCATCAGATACATGATCAGAACTCCTAGGAATGTGATAATATGTAATAAAATCAAACTATTGTTCTAAAAGATGTACCCATAGGAATCGTCGGAGTAAAGTAGGATCACGTATGTGATAATTGTCATTCAAATGACATACTACTAACTGGGAATCCAGGCAAACCTATAAAGAGAGAATACCATTGGAGATAGAATAGAGAAAAATTTCTATAACGACGCTATATTCGGCCACATTGTTCATGGATGGCCCTAGGCATATGCCACCTAAAGACACCAGTAGACCCTCAGACGAGTAAACCACCCAAGCGACGGAAGCCAAGTTCCATGTATGATGATTGGCTCTGTTTGCGAATCCTAGGTAAACCGAAGACTCCGTTGACATCTGCCAACAAAGGGAAAAATTGATAAGCAAGATGAAGACAGAAAGAAAGGGAAAATATATATACACTAAATTACATTAGTATACAAAGCGTTCCGTCCAAGCCTGTGGCTTAAGCATAACATGTTTTCAAGTAGAGCCCATTTCTGGGCTTGTCCAACCTATTCCCTTCATAATCTTCTAACTCATAGGCTCCTTTTTCTAAAACACATCGACACTATATAAGGATCGTACCACATGGACTTAAACTTCCCTGCCCCTAGTGGTTATTTGGATTGATCATACAAGAGGACCAAGTCACCCTCAGCGTACAACCGAGGAAAGACATACTTATCGTACTGGATCTTGATACATCTTTTATTTGCCTCGATAGAAGTAGAGGCGTCTCGACGCTTCTCATCAAGACTCTCTAGGTTCACAAGGCATCGCTCAATATCAGAAGTGTCAGGTAGGAGTGTGACTGCCAACTTAAGAGAAGGGATTTCACATTCAATCGGTAAAATCGACTCCACACCCAGGGATGATTTTAAGGATGGAAATTTATTTTAAAATGTAGAAACCTTGGCGAATCTTACTAATCCTTCATATGCCAACTATAAATGTTTGGCGATATTTTTGTAAAAATATTCAAATTTATAAGGATTTTATATTGTTTTTATAAAATTTTGATGATTTTTAAGGTAAAATAATTGTATCCTATAGAATTTGGGTGAATCATTTTTAAAATAGCCAATCTCTCTTTTGGAAAAACCATGGAAAATTAGCCCATGAGCGAAATTTAGCCCCTAAAATCATCCTAGTAGGACCACACCATGTACTAATTGGAAAGGGGAAAATCCAGTGGCAGTCTTGATTGAAGTTCGGTCTGCCCAGAGTGCGGGATATAGCATGATGTGCAAGTTGGATTTACTCTGACTAACAGTTTTTTGCAAAATGGTCTTGAGAGACTTGTTGACGGCCTCTACTTGTCCAATTTATTGGGGGTAATAAGGAGAATAATTACCATGTCTAAACCCCAACTTAGATGCTAGTTCTTCCATCATTTCATTCTGAAAGTGACTGCCATGGTCAGTGACAATCTCACTCGGGATACCAAACTGGAGGATAATTTGATTAAATATGAAGAAGGTGACAATATTCCCATTGGATTTAAATGTAGGCATGGCCTCGAACCACTTAGTAAAGTAGTTGACGACCACGATAATGTGTTGATGCCCCCCATATGAAGTTGGGTTGCAATCCATGAAGTCCACCCCCCACTTGGTGAAGGGACCGATGGTAATGACTGTGTGAAGAAGGGATATATGCGATCTCATTTTCCGAGTGAACACCTGGTAGGGGTGACACTTATTAACTACTTCAATGCAAACTTTAAAGATAGTAGGCCAGAAATGACCGGCTCGCAAAATTTTTGGGTTATCGCAAGCTCAGATAGATGACCACCATAAGCCCCACTGTGGCAATCGTTCAGGACTAACTCGGTCTCTCCACGAGTTAAACAATGACGCAAGATATTGTCTATTCCTTGGCGATACAAAGTGTCACCGACGATAGTTTAATTATTAGCTTGGTACCTTACACGTCGTCGATCATCTCATGAGAGATGCTGAGGGAACTTCAAAGTTTGAAGATAGAGAACAATGTATCCATACTAGGGGTCGAATGACACGACAAGAAAAATGTGTTCATCCACAAACAAATCAGCATGGGTAACATCCTCATCTAATCATGGAAACTTGGATATTAGATCTGTGAAGACTAGCAATTTCTTGGATTTCGCAGAAGCGAAATCGAGATCAAACTCTTGTAAAATGACAATCCATTTATTATATTTCCCCCCTATGATACGCCTGGTAAGGACGTATTGAAATGGATTGACATCGACAACCACATTATTCTTGCAAAGTAATATATAGTGACGCAAACGTTGGACTGTGTGAATGGAAGCCAAAGCTAGATTTTCAACATGAGAATAATTAAGCTCAAGACCGACTAAGTTTCGGCTAAGATAGTAAATAATGTGCTCGCGGAGCTCATCATCCTTATGAACCAAAACCATACCAATCGTATCTTCAAATGCGGCGATATAAAGCAATTAATCTCTACTATAGTCAGGAGACTTGAGCAGAGGCCCCAATACCAAGTCTTTCTTCAAAGCATCAAATAACTCCTGGGCTCGCTCGTCCCAGATAAAAGGGGTATCCTTCTTAAAAACATGCATGAAACCCTTAGTGATATTGGCATTGTTTACTATAAACTAACGAAGAAAGTTAGCTTTCCCCTGTAAACCTTGAAATTGTCTAATCATGTGCAGGGGAGGCAATCGAAGTATTACCTCAACCTTTAGTGGATCTACCATGATCTCGGTCTCAGAAACTATAAATCCCAAAAGATGACCAGACTTAATGCAAAAGATGCACTTGTGAGGGTTCAACCGGATTCTATAGTAACAACATATTTCAAAAACAAGCCAGAGGTGCATAGCATGATTCGCTCTCTTGAGAGAGTGAGCAGCAAGATCATCAAGGTAAGATTCGACTATGTGCTTAATATAGTGAAAAGAGAAAGTCATGGCACGTTGAAAGGTTGCTCCGATGTTTTTAAGTCCGAAATGCGTTTTTTGGTATGCGAAAGTACCCCAAGGACAAACAAATTTTGTCTTGTGTTGATCCTTAGGTTTGATTTGAATTTGGTTATATCCTGAAAATCCATCCATAAAAGAAAACACTTCTCTTCCCGCACACTCGTCGAGGATCTGATCGATGAAAGGTGTCGGGAAGTTGTCTTTAGGACAAGCCTTGTTCAGGTCATGAAAGTCCATACATACATGGATGGTTCCTTGCTTATTATCCACATGAACGGGGTTGTATACCCATTCAGTCAAGGGAACCGAGTAGATGAAGCCAACATTAAGTATCTTCTCCACCTCTGCCTTAATAGTAGGGGATTTTCGGGGGTTTACAGTTCTAAGACATTGTCGAAAAAGGTTTAGCTTCCGGATAAGTTCTAATCTCATGTTCGACATTGCGAGAGTTGATTCCTGACATCTCTTCATATGACAAAGAAAATATGTCTCGGAATTCCTTGAAGAGTTCGGTGTAGATCAGGATTTCTTTTGGCGAACAATATGCACTGATATTTACGTTTTCAACCTTGCTAGGGGAACGAGAGATATCAATCGTGATGGTAGGAGAAATACTCACCATGTTTCATTTGGCATAAATGTCATGCATATCAAGTGGAACTACGGTGTGACTGACTATCTCACTCAAAGTAGATCGAAAGTCATCTTGTTCTATTCTTTCAAGCTCTAGGAGAAATTAAGAGTGGTGATGCATATCATCCCAAGGTTTGTCGAAACCATTGATGGATTTGATGATAGCTTCATCCGAAGGAAAAGTCTCATCGTGGTAACCATGTGAAAAAGACAACAAAGTGTCCCACACGGGCCTAAGAATGGGAGCCTCCTCGTCCGTCGGTGAGGTAACAGGATCGGGATTGGGGGAAGAGTCAAGAACAACTTGATACACAATCTCTGCTGCCGATAGTGGCATGGCCATTCCAATATGCAATTGACCTTCACAAGATGAAGTTGGGGAAGGTAGGGTCTACAAATCACTAAAATAGGAAGTGCCAAAAGGAATGGACCTCCCTGTCAAGGTGGGCCTACTAGACATGGTGTAAACTTGGTGGTTCGATTCTGTGAAGTCAAAAGTACCCATAAGGGAAGAATACATTTTGACTCTGATATTATCATATTCTGGATAAGAATTGTCGATCAAAAGGATCGATGGTTCAATAGATACATTAGGAATAAAGTACGCAAAGGATAAATGGTCAATCATCACGATATTCCCTTCATGAGGAAAACAAAGAGTACGAAAAATAGATGATACAATGACGACCATAGAATAGGTCCAATTGCATCCTAGTAATAGGTTATAATCAAGAGGTGCATCAACTACCTCGACCTCCACCTCTACCGTCTTCCCACCTAACTGGACCAGAAAGGAAGGAATAATACCGTGAGGGCAGAAGGAATGACCGTCAAAAGCTATCAACATGTTCGATGACTTGGAAAGAGTCGAAGAATAGAGAGCTTTCCAACAATTTAGGGACATCACACAAGTGGTTGCACCTTCATCAAAAACCACACGTTTGATGGTGTACTTTGAGTACTCCACATGGATTTGGAAAGCCACAAGGTAAGGCAAGCGAGGCTTCACATCTATGACGTCAAACTTGATAACTTTTGAGCCACTGGGTTCTAGAGCTCCTAAAGTAAATAATAAGGCATTCCTCTATGAAGGACATGTATGGAGTACCTCCAAAGCTGACATTGCACAAGGGGTTTGACCCAGGTCCTCAACAATAGAGTAGTTATGGGCGGCTCTAGCATTTGGATTGTGGGTAGAGAGCTTGAGTACTCCTTTCAAAATACGAGTCGGTGGCTCTGGTTTTTCAATCTGTAAAGATGTCTCCGGAGGAGAAGGATATTATAGACTAGGAATAGCTTGTGAAGAGCTATAGTCTCGAGATTGAGTGGCTACATTAACTTTCGCATTGACCATATTGATACACAAACGGTCACCATCTTGCAATGACGATTTTTGACTCCCACCAGCCACATTTTAGGCATTTGAGGAGATCGAGGCCATGTGTTGGTTATGTGGGAATGGATTCGTCAAAATGATGGGTGATAGAGATAATAGCCTTGCAGATTCTGCAAGTTTGGGGCATAAATTGGTAAGGTGATCATCTGTGCAAAGATTATAGGGAAACTTTACCTTACGTCTTTCTCGTTTTCCCTCTCCAACATTATCATTCATCTTCTCATTATTACCATTGTCCTTGGGTTTATTACCATTTTTCCCACCCTTACGATTATTAAGTCCTTTCTTCTTATTCCCTCCTAGTTGTTGGTTACCATTTGGGTTGGCCGATGATTGCACAAAATGTACATCCATTGAGTGGGGTTGGAAGACACAGACGAAGTTGGCCCTCCTGCAGACTGGTTTAGAGACAACTCTTTCATATGGCTTGTCACCGAGTCTGTGGATTTTTCATTTTTGGTACCTACAATGTTGTCGATATGAGGTCCAATCTTTTGTCTAGGGTCTTAATTTGACCGCAGTGCGTCCGAAAGAAGGTGGTACAACAACCTAGACTTAGCATATATCAAGTCTAATTGCTGGGCTCTAAAGATCACTTCTTCCTCAATGGTAAACCTAGAAGTAGCAACGTCCTTCGAGATAGGAGCATGCAAATACTTAAGGAACCATTATAAAATAAAGGCCAGGGGTATAGGGGTATTAATAAACATCTTCCATCTACGCCACTCCTAGATATGATTCAAGATATGAGTGGCAGTATCCTGGTGTAAATTCGACAAAAGTTCTAGGCCAACATCATAATGAATGGGCAATTGGAAGTGGTTAAGGAAGACCAACACAAATTGACTAAAAGTCCCATATGCCCCCCTAGGTAGCTCAATATACCATTTCAAAACAACTTTGATGAGGGTGCATTGAAATAATCTTAATCGAATAGAATCATCATTAAGGGAATTTGATGAGCACCAAAGTTTGATGAGCACCAAAGGTGAAAGGTATTGACGTGATCACCAAGATCCTCTCCATTATTACCCTCGAATTTCAAGATGTCCGAAGGAATCTTGGTGGGGATGGGGGACCATGTAGGATCGTGACTCACAGGGTCATTCATTAACTTAGACAAGTCTGGCAGATTAAGCGTGGCTAGAAAAGGGAGATGGGGTTGCGACATCTGGCCCCAATATCGCGAGAAAGATTGTGCTTGAGGAACTGTAGTCCATCCAGGGTTATGGTAAGCACCATGGCTTGGTTTGGGATTATAAGGCCCTACTCCAGTATGATTCATAAAAGGTTGGTTGGGCGTCGTTCCAGCAGGAATGTTTTATTGGGGGTTATAAAAATTGTCCCCAGTTGGATTGGATCTGGTTTGGGGGTTTCCCAGAGCTTGAAACTAACCTCCTCCAGGTGGGAATTCAGAGGATAGTGGTGGATCCATCATGCCAAATGTATTGGTTGGAATCTACACCGAGGAGATAGGGTTGTAGAACGAAACTTGAGCCGAAGATTGTCCGCCTGGTTGGTTGTTCCACCCAGAAGCAGGAGGATTAGACCCGAGGTTAAAATTAGGAATGTCTCCCATATTAGGAGTCCTTTGAAGGATTTGAGACCCACCAAATGAAAAAGGAGTGTAATGAGGTGTATTTCCCCCAAACCCAATGCTATCATTAATGCCAGCAACTGGGATGGCGTTCGAAAACTGCGAAGTAAAGTTGGGCATACCATAGGAAAAAGGACTAGAATCCATAGGGATGGACTGAACATTATAGCTCGGTGAGTGACCAAGAGATCCAAAAGGGTTCGAGGTGGTAGCTTGAGCATTCACTATAAGCCAAGCCATAGTAATGATAGGTGCCTCCGGCATTACAATCATTGTGGTTTTAGGAGTTGAAGGGGTGCCATTAACTATAGTGGGTGTGGGAGTCGAAGGGCTCCCAGTGTTCTGAAGACTAGGTTCAATACTCATCCCTATAGAATCACAAGTCTGAACAGTGGATGTGTGTGTACCATGCCTAATAAATCTACACCTTTTAGAAGAAAAAGACTTGAAATCTGATGGTAACTGTAACAAGCGATGGGACTGATGGGGAGGTTGGTCTGACTCCACGATGATTTAAGAATCTAAAGATAAAAAATATATCCTAAGGCCAACTAGTAATCAAAGAGAACACCAAAATTCAAACAATCAATATGCATACAAATGAGGTAAAGTGGTTGAGTGTCCTCCCTCCCTAAAGAAGGTATGTCTAGCCCAAGAGGGGCTTGAGTCTTCCTACTAAAGATCAGAGGTAACATAATCAGTTATAAAGGTCTTCATGGGCTTAACAACTAGTCGGTCAGACCCCCCCTGGAGAGGTAGTCCTCCATAAAGGTTGTGTGTTGTCTGAACCTTATTTGACCCAGGGTACCTGCAGAATAACCCCTGCAAGTAACATATGAGACAACTAAGTCAAGAAACTAATAAACCACTGTATAATCAATGCACAAGTGAGAAATTGTAAGTCAAGTCCACCAAATGGGTAGGGTAGCAAAGCCATAAACCTTGAAAGCATTGCCTCTCATGGATCCACTGATACGACAAGATCCCCAAATACGAATAGATCCTCAGAAATATCCCCACGATAAAGGCACTAACAAGATCCCCAGATACAAATAGATCCCTAGAAATATCTTTGACTCTAAGAAGGTATCGGGGGGATATCCCTTCAACCAACCTCGCGTGACCTTGTGATTAACTCCAGTGTGAGTAGAGCCTCTTGATATTACCAATTATACAATGGATTTCTCCACTCCCTTTCTCAGACACATATGTTGATTTAATTTCCTTGGAGAAGTTTACTCACAAAATCCTATTCCAAGGTACTAAACCCTAAGCTAGTTTGTACAGCCTAGAAAATAAAATCGTGACTAATCGATTTTAAATTATAACATTAATTTTAGTGGCCATGATTACTCAAAAAGGTATGGTAGTGAAACTCATGATGTTATGACTCTGCAAGAAAATTAAATATGAAAATAATGCAAAGTCCTGACTTTAACTTTCAATGAATGATATGCTTCTAAAAACCAATGCAATTTTTGATTTCAACTCTACAATTCTGAAGTAAAATGCAATCTTTCACTACATGCGCTAAGCTAATGAGAAGGACTCAAAAGACAAAAATGCCAAGCAATGAAAAATGCCTATTTTTTTTGTATTTTCAATATAATAAGAATGAAAATGCATGGACTGAAAAGTAACTTGATATATAACCCTACTATGTATAAAAAAAGATAACTCAAGCAGGATACCAAGCATCAAAACACCCAGCCAATGTACAAGGACAATAAAAAATGAGAAGGTGATGAGAAAGACTTTGCCTAGAAATTCAACCAAAGATGGGCTTCCTGTCATCCCACAAGCACTTAATAGGCACTACAGAGACCTAAGAAGACTCAACAAACATCAAATCCCACACAAAAACCACCAGACCAAGAAAACATGTAAGGAAAGTTGATGTATGCGACTGTTTAGACAAACAGAGCATATATATGCATCTTGTAGAGGGATAACCTGCATATGTACGCGACTATCAGGGGAAAAAGCATGTACATGTTTCAAAACAAGGCTAGGCAAGGGAGAAAGGCTAAAAACTCAGACCCAGAGTGAACAGAGGCTATCAAGCAATGATACGACAAGAAACAAAATAGAAATGAGAGAAATCTAAGGATAAAAGTACTCCAAACCCTAAGAAAGAAGATTCAATCCCCAGTCTGGTTGCCAATTCTGTTATGAGGAAAATCTCTCTATGGCTAGGGTGAACCACAACAGATGGAAATGACTACAGAAATAAACTTTCTTCTCAAGTATTTTATACAAACAAATATCCTACCAAGACAAGATAAAAGTCCTACCTCGTCCAGACGTTCAATGAAGTCCACAGTTGAGCACTCGACCCAAAGCAATATACCTGCAACTAGTCCTCAACAACCAAGAAAAGAAAGAATATGGTGGTATTATATAATGTTATCACCTTCAATAGTATATTCCATTAATAAACATCACAAATATGCTCATGGAATAATAATTCAATATATTTGCAAGATATAAATTGGACAGCAAAAGAGTATTTCTATTAATAAATGATTAATATAAGTAAAAATGTTACAGACTTATGTGTCGAGACGGTTCAGAACCGAGAAATTAAGTTCCTTCCATCTAGGCCTCCACCACTTCAATCCTCCACCAAAGGCAAGCTCATAAGAGATAAGCAATGAGGTTCTCAATCAATAAGGGAAGAGATTGGGGGCTAAACACTGTGTTCAGACTTAAAGGGCAAAGGGATGCAGAATCAATATGAAGTAAATAATTTCTCCAGATTAACTTTCCTCTCAAAGTTGAATTCTTTTCTTCTTTTCCATAGCTCGGAATTGGCCCATTTATAACCTTCAAAATGGAACTGAAGAGTCGATTCAAAACATTTCCAGTATATCGAAGGCCAAGGATCATAGATCTTATGTCGTGACATGGAAACCTGACATTAATTTTCATTTTCATTTTCTGGCACAAATCTTGATGTACGTGGGTTGTAGTGGAGCAGCCTATGTATATGCATGTTGTATAGTAGGCAAGATGCGTACATTTTAAAAAATATTTATTTTTGGCTCTGGATTTTATAAATAGGGAAGATAAGTCTACATGGGGAAATGAAAAAAGGCCTTCTGGGAAAGATTGCATAGGGTGAGGCAAATCTTTCTATAACACTTACTCATCCAGTTGGTTGCTCCACCAAACATCTTGAACACATACCCACTGGTCTACCTTTGTCGATCTAGATCTCCAGCCCCATCAGTGTCGACAAAGCCATGTACAATTAATTCACTATCACCTCCAGGTTTTCCTTGGTAGCATATATCATAATATTTCATGCCACACAAATACCTGAATACTCTCTTGACAACTATCTAATGCTCCTTTCCAGGTGTTAAAAAGTATATTCTCAACACTCTCACTGCATGGGAAATGTCTATTCAAGTGCATACCATCACATACATTATACTACCAAAAACACTTTCATAGGAAACAAGTGCTATGTCCTTTATTTCTTCTTGTGTCCTTGGACACTATTCAAAGATTATCCTTGCTCCCACAAGAATTGGCACCTTCATAGGTTTTCAATCTTGCATGTTTAAACGTTTCAATATACTTCGTCTAGTTCAACTAGAGATTTCTAGCTGCTCGATCTCTCTTGATATCCAATCCTAGAATAAAGTTCGTTGCATAAAGATCTTTCATGTCTAACTTGGAGGATAACTACTTCTTCACCTCCTTTATTGCGTTCATGTAGTTTCCAATCAAAAACATGCCATTGACATACAATAATACATATATGAAATGACCACCTTTTTATTTGAAATATATACAGTGATCAACTTTTCTTCTCACAAACCCCAAGCTAAGGATGCATGTGTCGAACTTTTGGTACCACATCCTTGGTGATTTTTTAGACCATAAAGACATCTTTTCAGTTTGCACACCAAATATTTCTTTCCCTTTAGTAAAAATCCTTCAGTATGTTTCATGTAGATTTCTTCTTCCATATCCCCATGTAGGAACATTGTCTTTACATCCATTTGTTCTATTTATAGATACAATGTTGCATCCAAATACATTAGTACTCTAATGGAATTTAATTTTTCAATAGGGGAAAAAATATCACCGAAGTCGACTCCTTCGACTTAGGAATATCCTTTCGCTACCACTAAAGCTTTGAATTTCTTGACTTGACATGTTGTGTTCATCTTCTATTGAATACCCATTTTCTACCAACAAACTTTATTCCCCTAAGTAATTTGAATAAGTCCCATGTCTCATTCTTATGCAAGGATTCCATCTCTTCGACCATGGCGTCCTTCCAGAGTTTTCCCTCTGCTGAGTTGATTTCCTCCTCGACCGTCTTGGGCTCATCATTGGTGGTAGATAACACGAATATGGAATGAAAGTTGGGTGTCCTATACCTTTTGAATGGTTTTCTTACTAATTCTGACCTCCTTATGATCGAGGTCGGTTGTTCCACCTCTTCTTTTGATTGAGTAGACTCATCTGAATCATTTATTTTTTCCTCAATTCAAACCACACCTTCTCTGGATTATTCTTGGTTTGAACAATTTCTTCAAGCTTAGACTTACTTTTGACTTCTCTAAAGACCACATCTCGACTGTACACTATTTTCCTTGATGCAAGATCCCATAGCTTATTCCTTTCATTCCTTCTTTGTATCCAATGAAAATACACTTGACTTCCTTCTTGTCCATCTTGCTCCTATTTTCCTTGGGAACATGCACAAATGCATCACAACCAAATACTTTGAGATGTGATACCGAATGATTATTACTAGAACATACCTCATGTGGAGTCATGTTGACTAGTGCCGATGAAGGATACATATTCAATAGATATTATGCAGTGTCGACTGCCTCCACCCAAAATTCTTATGCGATCCCAACACCACTGAGCATGATAATTTCCTTATCCATCAATGTTCTGTTCATTCTATTATCAAATTCATTTTGGTGTGGGGTATATGATGTGGTATTTTGAAGTGCTATGCCACACTACTTGTAGAACTAATCAAATTCCTTTCCACAGAACTCACCATTGTTGTCAGTTCTCCGCACCAAAATCTTATTGTATGTTTGGTTTTCGACAAGAGATTTAAAATCTTTCAATTTATTGAAAACCTTTGATTTTTTATTTAGGAAATATATCCATGTCCTCCTGTAAAAGTCATATATGAAGGAGACATAATACAGGGATCCACCAAGTGAAGGAACTGAAACATGGCCAAACACATCACTATGAACCAACTCTAGAATCCTCATTTCCCTTGTCAATCCATATGGGAACCTCACTCGACTTTGTTTTCCATATATACAATGTTCACAAAAGTCGACTTCTAAATTACATTCAGGGAAATATTTGGCCATACCTTTGTTATGCATAGCTCTAAGTCCTTTTTCTACAATATGTCACATCCTCTTGTGCCATAGAATGGTCGGGTCGACTTTATGATGAATTTTCAATTCGGTTAGAATTGAATCATCCCGAGTCAAGTCGAGTCGAGTTGAAGTCGAGTTGACTTTAGGAAAAATGATTTTGTTGCATCCAGTGAAGTTGACATTCCCCAATAACTTATATATGGTTCCAATCCAAACTCCTTTCATTAAGAACATCAAACCTTTGACCATATTGCATGAATCCTTCTAAAATAGAGTGTGCACCCTTGCATCACTCATCTTGCTGACATATATCAAGTTTTTTTCCAAACCCAGAATGTGTAGCACACATTGAAGAGTTCTACTCCTCCCATCATGTAGTATTAGTCAAACTCTTCCTTGTCTGACAATTTTGGTTGTTGAGTCATCCCCAAGAACACATATCCTCCTTCATATTGTTCATATTTGCATAACTATTCTATATGTGGTGTCATATTATAAGAATATCTTGAGTCCATCAACCAAAAATATTGATCTCACTATGTACTGGTTGAAGCTAGGTACACATCGCCTCTCTCATCTGGAGTCGTCTTTCTCTCAGTCGAATTATTCTCATCGAATCCTGTATTGACTTCCATTTCCTTCAATTTGTATTATTTTTTGTAATCCCAACTTTACTTCATTTCCAGCATCTTCTCATTGATTGAACAAGAGATTTAGATATACCCTTCGACTTAGAATTTATACTAGAGAATTTACCTTTATCTCTGTCAACCGATCGACCTCTCACAACTAATGCATCTTTGGTCGATCCTTCCATGTTCTTTCTTCTCATTTCTTCTGACAGTAGAGATGAAACCACGTCTTCAAGCACTATTGTGGTTGTATTATCCCCTATAGACATGACTATGTTATCCTAGGAGTATGGCAAAGAACATAATAGACTAACACATTTATCCTCCTGAGTGATATTAATATCCACATCAGATAATTGGATTAAAGTGGTATTAAACACATTTAAATGCTCAGTCACCGAACTTCACTCACTCATCCTCAGAAGATACAATTTATTTCTAAGAAACAACTTGTTTACCAGGGATTTCTATTGGTACAAGATTCCCAACTTATCCCTCAATTTCTTGGCTGAATATTCACTCGAGACATTCAATATTACCGAATATGCAAGACAAAGTCGAATCATACTCCTTGCCCTTATCTCGATTTTCTCCCATTCTTCCATCGACATACCTATCGACATGGTACTTGGACAGAATGTTGTCCATTGTTCTTGATCTATAAGGAGATCTTCAATTTTAATCTTCAAAAAAGCTCAAAATTATGGCCATTGAATTTTTTGATCTCTATTTTCGAGCTGCTTGTCATTCTTTAACACAATCTTTAAATATTTATGACTTATGACTTTTACTGAACCTAGGGTTTAGCTCATATCCAAGGTTGTTAAACCAAGCTCTGATACCACATGTTCAAAAATTAGGAACACGTCCACACTAAACCTATCATAAGAGAGGAATAAATATTTAAACAAGAATGTAAATGACAAAGTAAACACATAGTACACAAATATTTTATCCTGGAAACCCAAACTGGGAAAACCAACATTCCTTGAGTGTTTTTCTCTTTTGTTGTCTTATTCCTTCATAATAAAGGGTTACATGCCTAACCTTGGTCCACACCTAAGACCCAATCAAAATAATACCTTCTTTCTTGAAATTTTGGCTTCATTTTATGGTTGTTACTGTATTTTTGTATTTTGTGGTTCTTTTTTGTTGTTAGGGAACTATGTCTAGCCTTCCCTTGCCTCTCCTTGCTTTGATTTCCTTGACTTACCTTTTCTTTCTTCTCCTTTCCTTTCCATGCCATGAAATGACATGCCATTTCATGGATTACCTTTCCATGCCATGCCTTTCCTTGCCTTTCCATGCCATGCCTTTCCTTGCCTTTCCATGCGATATCATGCCATGCCTTGCATTACCTTGCCTTTCCTTGATTTTACATGCCTTTCCTCGCCTTGCCATGTCTTTCCTCACCATGCCACAACTTTCCTTTCCTTGCCTTGATTTTTCTTTCCTAGCCTTGCCTTCAATTTTCCTTGCCTTGCATTTCCTTACCTTGACTTTCCTTTTCTTGCCTTGTCTTGCCTTGCCTTGTCATCCATGACATGCCATGCCTTTCCTTGACTTTCCATGCCTTGTATTTCCATTCCTTTCCTTGCCATTCCTTGCATTTCCACGCATTTCCTTTCCATACCATTCCTTTCCTTTCCATTCCATTCCATCCCATTCCTTTCTTTCCTATCTGAGCCCTGCCTTGCATTACCTTACCTTCCCTTGCCTTCCCTTGTCTTGTGTTTCCTTGCCTTGCCTTGCCTTTCCATGCCATGCCTTTCCTTGCCTTGAATCTCCATGCCTTGCATTGCCATTCCTTTCCTTTCCTTTACATGTCTTTCCTTTCCATGCCATCCCATGCCTTTCCTTTCCATGCCATGCCTTTCATTGCCTTGCCTTTCCATGCCTTGACTTTCCTTGCCATGCCTTTCACTACCATGCTATGCCTTTCCTTGACATGCCATGCCATGACATGCCTTTCTTTCCTAGCTTTGCCTTTCTTTTTTCTTTCCTTGTGTTTATTTACCTTGCCTTTCTTTGCCTTGTCTTTCATTTCCTTGCCTTTCCTTTCCATGCCATGTAGGGATAATTTTAAGGATGGAAATTTATATTAAAATGTAGAAGGTCCAATATGAAAAATGTACAATTTTTGGGGATATATTTGTAAAAATATTCAAATTTCTAAGTATTTTATATAGTTTCTATAAATTTTTGGTGATTTTTTAAGGTAAAATAATTTTATTCTATGGAATTTGAGCAAATCGTTTTTAGAAAAATGGAAATTGGAGAATTTTTTTTTGTGAAAAACCATGAAAATTTAGTTCATTTGTGAAATTTATCCCCTAAAATCATTTATGATGCCATGCCATTCCATGAATTTCCTTGTATTTCTACACCTTTCCTTGACATGACTTGCCTTACCATGACATGTCTTTCTTTTCCATGACAAGCCATGCCTTGCCTTTCCAAGACATGTCTTTTCTTTCCTCGCCTTGCCATGCCTTGCCTTGCATTGACTTGACATGTAATGCCTTGCCTTGCCTTGCATTGACTTTCCATGCAATGCCTTACCATGATATGCCATGCCATGCCTTTCCATGTCATGCCTTTCCATGCCATGCCCATGCCATGCCTTTTCTTTCCTCGCCTTGCCATGCCTTTCCTTCCATTGAATTGACATGTAATGCCTTGCCTTGCCATGCCATGCCTTGCCTTGCCTTGACTTGCCATGCAATGCCTTACCATTCTATGCCATTCCATGCCTTGCCATGTTGTGCCTTTCCATGCCTTACCTTTCCTTTCGATGCTATTCCATACCTTGACTTGCATTTTATTGCCTTACGTTAACTTGCCTTGCCATGCCGTTCCATTCCATGCATTGCCTTGCATTTCATTTCCTTTCCATGCCATGTCATTCCTTTCCTTGCCATGTCATGACCTGTCTTTCCATGCCATGCCATGCCATGTCTTGCCTTGCCATTACATGCATTTCCTTGCCTTATCATTCCATGTCATGCCTTGTCTTTCCTTGCCATGCCATGCCTTGCCTTGCCATGCCATGACTTTCCTTTCCTTGCCATGTATTTCCTTGCCATGACATTCCATTCCATTCCCTGCCTTGCCTTTCCATGCCATGTCTTGCCTTGCCATGCCACGCCTTGCATTTACATGCCTTTCCTTTCCTTTCCATGCCATGATTTTCCTTTCCTTGCCTTGTCTTTCCTTGCCATGCCTTTCCTTTCATTGCCTTTACTTTACTTTCCTTATGTTTCCTTTACTTTCCTTGTCTGTCCATTCCATGTCATGACTTTCCTTTCCTTTCCATGTATTTCCTTTCCTTTCCATGGTACTCCTTGCCTTTCCATGTCATGCCTTTCCTTTCCATCCCATGCCATTCCATGCCTTGCCTTTCCATGCCATGCCATTTTGTGCCTTGCATTTCATTTCCTTGCCATTCCATGCCATGCCTTTCCTTGCCTTACCATGCCATGTCTTTCCTTACCTTTCCTTTCCATGTCATGCCTTGCCTTGGCATGCCATGCCTTGCCTTGCTATGCCATGCCATGTCGTGCCTTTCCTTTCCTTTCCTTGTGATGCCATGCCATGCCTTGCCTTGCGATGCCATGCCATAGCATGCATTGCCTTTCCTTGCCTTGCCTTCCCATGCCATGCCATGAATTATCATGTCATTCCATGAATTCCCATACCATGCCATGCCTTTACTTTCCTTGACTTTCCCTGCCACACTTTGCCTTGCCATGCCATGCCATGCCTTGGCTTGCCATGCCTTGGCTTGCCATGCCATGCCATGCCATGACATGCCTTTCCTTGCATTGCCATGCCATTTCATGCCATGTTATGCCTTGCCTTTCCATGCCATGCCATGTTATGCCTTTCATTTCCTTGCCATGCCTTTTCTTTATTTTCCATGACATGCCTTTCCATGTGAAGTCTTGCCATGCCGTGCCATGTCTAGCCTTACAAAGTGTCAAATTTTCAAACATATTTAATAAGCACTGAGAAAAATCCTAGTTCCGAAGATCCTCAAACAAACACTTTTCTGGGAAACAAAATGACAACGAATCCAATTAAACCAATGGTTAATTCATTAGAATCCTTGTTAGACTTTTATCGTGAGTTGCAACTCATCTCCACAATCCATTCAGGAACATGTTGGAAAATTGGTTCAAGGGCATAAAGTACAAATCAAGAAGTATAATGGAGTTTTGTAAGTTGCCACATGTCTGTTTGGCCAAGGCCCCCATGATCACACCACCCAAAATTTCCTGACATAGTGTTCTTGAAAATCTAACTCTTGTTCATAAATTGTACCGTGCCTCACTGAGATAAACCCTAGTTCTGGAGATCCTCCAAAAAATGTTTTTCTAGGAAACATAATGACAATGGAGGAGCCCCACTTGCATAAAACTGGTACCTTGGACCCAATGCAACTGATGGTTCATTCATCCGAGGCCCAATTAGAATTCTACCATGAGTTTCAAATCGCCTCCTCAAGGCATTCAAGGACATGTTGGAAATTTGGTTCGAGGGCATAAAATCCAAACCGAGAAGCATAACAAAGTTTCATAAGCTCCCAAACATTTTTTTTCCTAGACCCACGTGACCATTCCACCCATAATCGCTCAACAAAGTGGTCTTGATAATTGACCTCTTGTTCTAAAATTACACTGTGCCTCATTGAGAAAAAACCTAGTTCTGGTGATCCTCAAACAAGCACTTTTTTAGGCAACAAAATGATAGTGAAGGTGCTCCACTAGCTAAAAATCGATGCTCCAGATCCAATGCAACTGAGGGTTCATCCATCCAAGTCTTAGTTAGAGTTTTATCAAGATTTACAACTCAACTCTGCAAGCCATTCAGGGACATGTTGGAAATTTAGTCTAGGGGCATAAAATCCAAACCAAGAAGCATAAAAAAGTTTCATAAGTTCCCACACATCTGTTTGGTTAAGGTCCATGTGACCATGATACCCACAATATAGCAACACAATGTTCTTGAAAATCAACCTCTTGTTCAGAAATTTCACTGTGCCTCATTGATTAAAACCCTAGTTTCGTTGATCCTCAAAAAAATGTTTTTCCAGGAAAAAAAATGACAATGTAGGGTCCCCACTAGCTGAAACTTGATGCCTTGGATCCAATGAAACCAATGGTTTGTCCATCTGAGGCGCAGTTAGATATTTATCATGAGTTGCAACTCGCCTCAGCAAGATATTAATGGACATGTTCGTAATTTGGTTTGAGGGCATAAAATCCAAACCGAGCAGCATAACGAAGTTCCGTAAGCTCCCATGGGTCTTTTTTAGCAAGGCCCATGTGAAGACACCACTCACAATATCCTGGCACAATGTTCTTGAAAATCGACCTCTTGTTCAAAAATTGCATTGTGCCTCATTGAGAAAACCCTTGTTCCAGCGATCCTCCAACAAACGCTTTTCTAGGAAACATAATGATAATGAATGGGCCACGCTATCTAAAATCCAGTGCCCCAGATCCAATGCAACCGACATTTCATCCATCTGAGTCTTGGTTAACATTTTGGTGCGAGTTGCAACTTGCCTCCTCAAGCCATTTAAGGAGATGTTGGAAATTTGGTCTAGGGACATAAAATCCAAACTGAGCATCATGACAAAGTTATGTAATCTCTTGCACATCTTTTTTTCCAAGGTCCACGCGACCACGCTACCCAAAATCACCTGACATTGTGTTCTTGAAAATTAACCTCTTGTTCAGAAATTGCATTGTGCCTCATTGAGAAAAACCCTAGTTCCAGTGATCCTTCAATAAATTATTTTCTAGGAAACACAATGACAGTGGAGGGGCCCCACTATTTGAAACCTAGTGCCCCAGATCCAATGCAACTAATGGTTCGTCCATCCAAGTCTTAGCTAGATTTTTATCACGAGTTGCAACTCTTCTCCTGAAGCCATACAGGTATATGTTGGCAATTTGGTTCGGGGGCATAAACTCCAAACCAAGCATCATAATGGAGTTCTGTAAGCTCCTACATGTCTATTTTTCAAAGGAGTACTTGAATACTCTACCCATAATCGCCTGACATAGTGTTCTTGCAAATCCACCTCTTTTTCAAAAATTGCATTGTGCCTCATTGAGAAAAACCCTAGTTCTAGTGATCCTACAACAAATGATTTTCTGGGAAACAAAATGATAGAAAAGGGCCCTCGTTAGCTGAAACCTAGTGACCTGGATCCAGTGCAACTGATGGTTCACCCATCCGAGTCTTTATTAGAGTTTTATCATGAGTTGGAACTCTCCTTCTCAAGTCATTCAGGGACATGTTGGCAATTGGATTTAGGGGCATAAAATCGAAACCAAGCAGCATAATGGAGTTTCATAAGCTACAACACATCTTTTTGTGCAAGGCCCACATGACCATTCTACCCTCAATCTCTTGACGTTGTGTTCTTGAAAATCTACCTTTTGTTTAGAAATTTCATTGTGCCTCACTGAGAAAAACCCTAGTTCTAGATATCCTCCAACAAACTCTTTTTCGGGCAATGGAATGACAGTGGAGGGGCCCCACTAGTTGAAACTTGGTCCCTCAGATCTAATGCAACCAACATTTTGTCCATCTGAGGCTGATCCGGATTTTATGAGCAGAACGAAATGAATACAGATTATTAACAG
>JASDQU010309932.1:0-10927 GCA_032191745.1 Picea mariana | reverse complement strand
GAAACATCGATCTACGATCCATGTTGCTCCACCGTTTTCCCAAAAAACATCGTTTAGGGCCTCAAAATGGCCCCGAAAGTTAAAACTGCTAAAAATAGTAAATTACCAAAATTGCCAGAAACATGTTTTGGGCCAGTTGGAGAAGGTGGGTGGCCACCGATATCCACCTGGATCAGAGGCCCTATTAGATTTTTATTTTGAGTTGCAACTCACCTCCTCAAGTCATTCAAGGACATGTTGGCAATATACCTAAACCTATACCATGACCATGACATAGACCTAAATCGTTACCTAGACCTAGACCTAGACCTAGACCAATACCTATACCTACACCATTTCCATGACCTAGACCATGACATATACCATGACCTATAACATGACCTAGACCATGGCAAGACAAGGCATGACAAGGAAAGGCATGGCAAGGCAATGTCTAAGTATAGGTCTAGGTCTTGGTATGGAAATGTAAGGCAAGGCAAGGCAAGGAAATCCAAGGCAATACATGACAAGGCTAGACATGGAAATGTAAGGAGAGATCTAGGTCTGGGTCTAGGTCTACATGCTATATCTTGTTATAAAAGTTATTGAGTTGAAAAATTAGTTTTTATTTCTTTGATTTTAAATAAGGCCTTGAAGTTATGTTTTTTTTCATGCAATCCAAAATAAATTATGGATCAACAGTATAATGAAAATACACCATAAGGATGTAACACAAACCTATTTAGCGACATACCTTTCTATGTAAATTCTATTAATTATGATAATCCATGTTTCACAACTATAAGGATACCTAAGATATAGGAATAAAGAGAGCTTATGTAATGACATTGAAATTCTCATGCAAGTATTTTGATCTAAGATAGATGGGATAACAAGTTGTAGAATTATATGCTTAATGAATCCTTTGATTGTAATTTTTAGGTATTAAAATTGTTCATTTAGTACAATGATTATTTTTTTTAAGAAAAAAAAGGTATGATACATGAATGCCATTATTTGTTTATTAATTTAACTTGAAAACAAATTTATTAGAAGTTAATTGAATTTGGAAATAATTTAATGGTGTTTATGATTATAGAGACACATTTATTGTGGGTGACTCAAAGGAAAATCAATTCTATATAACAATGAAAATAACTATATTTTTACAATCAATTAGTTTTATGAATATCATAATGAAAATACCTTTTAGATTAATTGTGGTTAGGCTAGGAAAAGAAATGCAAGGAAATGCAATGCAAGGCATGGCATGGCATGTTGTGGCATGGCATGGAAAGGCAACACAAGGCATGGCATGTAATGGCATGGAAAGGAAAGGCATGTCATGGCATGGAATGACATGGGAAGGGAAGGCAAGGGAAGGCAAGGCAAGGCAATTCAAGGAAAGACAAGTCAAGGCAAGGCATGGAAAGGAAAGACATTGCAAGGCATGGCATGGCAAGGAAAGGAATGGCATGGAAAGACAAGTCATGGAAAGACATGGAAAGGAAAAGCATGACATGGCAAGGAAAGGAAAGACATGGAATGGTAAGGCATGACATGACATGGCATGGCATGGCATGGCAAGACAAGGAAATGCAAGGCATGACATGGAAAGTCAAGGCATGACATAACAAATAAAGTCTTGGCATGGAAAGGCATGGCATGGCAAGGCAAGGCAAGGCAAGGAAATTCGTGGCATGGAAAGGAAAGGCAAGGCAAGGAAATTCATGGCATGGCATGGCAAGGAAATTCAAGGCATGACATGGCAAGGCAAGGCAAGGCATGGCATGGAAAGGAAAGACATGCCATGGAATGGTATGGAAAGGAAAGGCATGCCATGGAATGATATGGAAAGGCATGGCATGGAATGGCAAGTCAAGTCAAGGCATGGTATGCAAAGATGGTAAGGCATGAAATGGCATGGCAAGGAAAGACATGGCATGGAAAGGCATGGCGTGATATGGAATGGCATGGAAAGGCAAGGAAATTCAAGGCATGGAATGGAAAGGCATGGAAAGTCAAGGAAAGGCATGAAAAGACATGGAAAGGAAAAGAATGGCATCACAAGGCATGACATGGAATGGCATGGCAAGGAAAGGCATAGCATGGCAAGGCATGACATGGTATGGCATGGGATGGCAAGGAAAGGAAATGAAAGAGGTGGCATGGCATGGCATGGAAAGGAAATGTAAGATGTGGCATGGCATGGCATGGCATGGAAAGGAAAGCCATTGCATGGCATGGAAAGGCATGGCATGGCATGGCATGACATGAAATGGAATGGAAAGGCATGGCATGGCATGGAAAGTCGTGAAATGACAAGGCAAGGCATGGAAAGGCATGGCATGGCATGGAAGTCATGAAATGACAAGGCAAGGCATGGAATGGCATGACAAGGTAAGGCATGACATGGGAAGAAAAGACAAGGCACGACATGAAAATGAAAGGCATAACATGGCATGGAAAGGAAAGGCATGGCATGACAAGGCAACGAAAGGCATGGCATGGAAAGTCATGGAAAGGCAAGGAGATGCAAGGCATATCATGGAATGACATGGAAAGAAAATACATTGCATGGCATGGCATGGAAAGGAAAGGCATGCCATGGAAAGGAAAGGCATGCCATGGAAAGGCATGACATGGCATGGCATGGAAATTAGTCAAGTCAAGGTAATGCATGGCAGGGCATGCCTAGTCATGGATTGGAATAGAAAGGAAAGGCATGGAATGACAAGTCAAAGCAAGGAAAGGAATGGAATGACAAGGAAATACATGGCATGGCATAGCATGACAAGGAAAGGAAATGCGAGGCATGGAATGACATTGCATGGAAAGGCAAGGCATGGCATGGAAATGCAAGACATGACATAGCATGGCATGACATGGCATGAAATGGAAAGGAAAGACATGACATGACATGGCAAGGAAAGGCATGGCATGACATGGCATGGAAAGTCAAGGAAGGGAAATACATGGCATGTCATGGAAAGGCATGGCATGGCATGGCATGGAAAGGCAAGGCAAGGCAAGGCATGGCATGGCATGACAAGAAAAGGCATGGAATGACATAGAAAGGCATGGAAATTCAAGGTAAGAAAAGGCATGGCATGGCAAGGAAAGGCATGTCATGGCATGGAAAGGCAATGCAATGCATGGAAAGGAAAGGCAAGGCAAGGACATGCAATGCAAAGAAATGCAAGGCATGACATGGGATGGAATGGAAAGAAAAAACATGACATGGCATAGAAAGTCAAGGCAAGGTAGGGAAATGCAAGTCAAGGAAAGGATAGACATGGCAAGGCAAGGGAAGGCATGAAAAGTCAACGAAAGAAAAGATAATGCAAAACAAGGCAAGGCAATGCTAGACATGGAAAGGAAGGGCAAGGCATGACAAGTCAAGTAAAGGAAGGACAATGCAAGACAAGGCAAGGAAAGGCTAGACATGGAAAGGAAATTCAAGGCATGGAAAGGAATGGTAAGACAAGGTGTAGGTATAGGTCAAGGTCTAGGTATAGGTATGGAAAGGCAAGGAAGGACAATGCAAGGCATGGAAATGAAAGACATGGCATGGAAAGGCAAGGAAAGCAAGGAAAGGAAAGGAAAGGAAATGATAGAAATTGATCAGATACTTTGTTGTGGATTCTCCATCGACTTGTCATATTGCACATTAATTCATGGAGTTGGCTACCTTGGAATTAGGATATGTGGAGTGGTTGCATGCATGCACATTCTTGGAGGGAACATTCCATGTGGACACTTGGCATTTGAATTGGATTGATGCCTATTTTTGGTGGTGTGTCCCCTTCATGAGAATTATTTGGTGCATACTCCTACTATTTTTGGATGAGGGTGAATTTATTTGGAGAAGCTAATGTCCAAATGTTGTAACATGGTTAACCATGGATTGAGGAGAGATCTAAATTATTCATTATTATAATACTTATTTGACTTGTCATGGAGTTAGTTAGAAAATAATAATATTTTATTATATAAGATAAGAAAATCACTCTATAAATAAGAGTTCTCTCTCTCCATTGTAAAGGGTTGAGAATTTGGGTATTTAGGAGCTCTCCTCTTGGGATGCATTGCAAAACATTTTGGCAAGCTTAGTGGAGAATTTGAGGTATATTTTCATTTGATGTGAGGCTTTATTGTGCACTCATATTTTATGTGTTGATTTTGTATTAAGAAAACCTTGTAACATGTTGTGATTGCCATTCTAATGAACCATTCTTCATTTTGGAGATTAATGTGAGGTTTCAACCCTCTTATTTCTATCGTGATTATGTTAGCCTACATGATTCTTATTATTGGTTCCTGGAGTCTTAACTAGGATGGGACTTTAGTCTTTTGTCAAATTTAGGTCCTTGAGAACCATTCAAATTATGTATGGCTTTAGCACTTATAAATATTTTCCACCATAAGAGATCCATTAATGAGTAACACAAGTATTTATAATCACTTTAGAAAAAATGAACTATTCTTACTTACATAGACTTCCTTACCACTTTAAAAATTAATTAATCAAATTAAATAAATTATTACAATGATTAGTGCAATAATACACTCAAAATCCATTTGAATACTCAACCAAATTGAGAAAAAAAAATATTTCATTTCATCAAAATTTCATAAATCTATCCATTTTTTGTGAAATAGTTTCTAGAATCTAAAACATCTTTGTATAGTCTTCAACAAAAATATCCTATCATAAGTGATTTTATTGAATATTGTAAAGGTAATTGTAGTTTCTATTAGTTAAATGTAAGTTATTGAATATACAAACTCATCAAAATATACATTGATGTGTTAAGTGATACTTCTATCTTTGAATGTATGAGTTTCTCCTTCGAACTATTGAAAAACAATAGTCAACTTATCATACTAAGAGATCATAAATTGAAGGTTATAGGAGATTTTGAGTTTGACTTTTCATCTTCTCATCATGTCTTGATTATCCCAAAGAGATCCATAATCCCAAAGTGTGCATTGATTTCAACTCATGAATTGTTTTGTTCATGTTCATGTTCATGATGTTCATGTAGGTTTCTCCCTTTATAAAACAATGTAGATCTACGTTTCCTAGGAATATCCTTGTAGTTGTGTTTTTATGTGGAATTAGTTCTTACAAGAATATAAATACGAAGTTGTTTCTATTTATTGTTTCTGAGAGTTGTCTTTTGAGAATAGATTTATTTAGATCCATTTAGATTATATTTATTTCTTGCAATTTCATATATAAAAGAAAAAAATAGAAATCGAAACACTTTGAAATTCATACATTCATCAATATAAAATGTAGAAACAATGAGATTCATAAAAAACATGCCTTGAAATATGTGTGTGTGTGTGTGTTCCTATATATATATATATATATTCAACATTGTTTAAATTTTACATTTTTAACAAAATGGTACATCGTGACCAATACACAAAATGACAACAAGTGCCCTAACATAAAAAAAACATCCATATGGTGGCCTAGATGCAAAATGGAAGTCATTAGTCACCCATTTACCATTGCCACCCTTAGGAGCATCTTGGAAATCAATATTTCTTCTCTTTCTCAGAGAAGCACCTTGAGTGGTTTTATGTCTGGGTGTGGTTTGTTTCTCTAGCGAATGCACAAAGAAAACCATTGTTATACATTTTTTTCCACAATGAATTGAAAGAATTACAAAAGATACTTTGTAATTCAACATAAGATAACTCACCATAGATGGGACTGAAAATCGTAATGGTGTTAACCTTTTCTGCGACCTTAATCTCTCATCCATGCCACCTTGCGGCAGTTACAAGGATGAAATCATGAAATTTAAACAAATATGCATAAAATCAATTCCATTGATGATACATAAAAATTGATCACCAACACATTTTCTCATCATGAATATCTCAAGCATCGATGGAGAGTCACTGGTAGGTGGAGCGCTCAACTGTACAACCTGCTCCAAGGAAAAATATACTCTAATAGCCTTGGTGGATGGCACATATGGAAATGGTGGTGGGGTGGGTGGCATACAGGTGCATCCGCTATGGATGGATGAGATGGAAGAGGTGGTGCAGATAGGTGGCTTGCAGGTGCATCCATTGAGGATGCATGGAATAATAAATATGGTGGGGGTGGGTGTCTATGAGCCCCCACGGGATGTACAAGTGATGGAATAACGCTTGGCCTAGAAACAGATAACCCAAAATCTGTGACCGATTTCCCAAGGACTAGACTAGTACTATAATTGGAGAAAATATCAACAACCTGCATACATATTAAAATGATATTGTTATTAGTACCAAATAGTAAAATTTAACAACATAAATACAAAAAAAAAGAGATTTAAATGATATTTAACTTAACATATGATACCTATGAAGCAGGTGACTTGTCCATATCAGGTGGAATGTTTTTGTCACCACATGGTCCCACAACCTATAGAAACACAAGAACATTATAAATTTGAGGATGCCAAAAAATAAAGAAATCACTATGGTGAATTTATCAAATGTGACACATACATGTGTATGCAGTACACCGAATGAGCAGACTGCCTCCACTACTACATCAATGGTTGAGATAGAAACTTATGCATCTATCGTCATAGAGGGTCTTATATACGGGCATAGCAACTGTAAAAAATTATGCAATAAAATGTTAAAATAAATACACATAATACTATATAAATATATAAAAATGAAGAAAATAGATATGGTTAAGATACTAACTTCCTCCATGAATCTCTAGTGTCCACTAGCCTCCATAGGCCGATATAAAGTCTTCCTGCAACTCGATCATTTGTGAGGATCACATGAACGACTTCTATGTCCATGTTCCCTCTCCTCGCTGGACTCTTCTCTAGGGGTTGAAGTTCCAAATCCTTTGTCAATGTCACCAACAAAAACCTCCAACTGAGATAGTGCAACAAAATGGCCATGTTGCACTAGACTCTAAGTCAAGGATCATAGAGATATAAGTACTTGTTGCAAGCCCTCTGCAATGGGAGGATGCTAGGCATGGGGGTAAGTAATTCACCTGGGGGGACAAGGACATAACATGAGATCATGCTTGGCATGCTCTTGGTTCTATGTGGACCCTCGACCCACCCTTTGGAAGTCACCAATATCAAAGTATTTCACATGGTGACTGAAAATAATTTCTTCCCATAATTTTCTTAAAAAATATAAAGGCACCTCTGTATTATTGCAGAGAGGTTTATCAAATACCATGAACCACCTATCCATCTAGTTATCATTAAAATGCAGGTGGATACACCAGTCCATACAAATGCATTTATTTTTGACAGGTGGTTGTTGTCTAGTTCGAGGATCAATAAAGAGAGACATCATATATTGTTTTGAAATATCCAATTCTCTAACTTGGTTTCTATCCAGTCCAGTGCTGTAAAACTCGAATATTCTATCCCTATATTAAAAAATAGAAGTTAATTTCCCTTGGGTACTTGCAATGGCACTCACAATGATGTCCAATGAAGTGGCCAAGGACTCTCTGCTAGGATCACTTGTCCCCCCTTAATTCATTTACAAGTGTTCTCAATGTGGCCAACCCCTCATCAATTTGTGTGTTTATGTTGGGTGGTTGTGGTGGGTTGGGGTTTTCCTTTCCTTGGTCTTCTTCTGGGAGGTTACATTTTCTATGAGTTCCCTTTATAATATATGCTACAATTTATTAAGGCATGTCATATAAATTAGGTCGATTTTTTAATTAAAATATAAAATTACAAAAAACATCAATACATATTTTAAGAAATTAAAAAATCCATAAAATAATCACATTTCTTGTAAATTCTCTATAGTTATTTTTAAAGGGGAAATGTTAGGAAATGTAAGAGGCAACTCTAAATTTTCTATATGATATTTCTCTAGAAAATTACAAATTTCTATAATTTAGATTCTTTTAGAATATATTAAATTAATTGAATAAAATTAAAAATTACTAGAGTGGGAGGAAAAGAAGAGAAATCAAGCATACCTGCCTTGAATGGGACACAGTGGAAAGATCTTTTCCTTGCTCCTCCTCTCTATTTGCTCAATGAAGCTAAAAATGTGATGCTCGATGTGTGCAAATGGGCATAAATCATGCCTATGTCTTGTTAAAAATGACATGACAGAGGAACATACATGCGTTATTAGGAATGTGCACACGTTCCTAGGAACAAACATGCCTTCTTAGGAATGCACACACATTCTTAGGAACACACACACACGTTCTTAGGAATGCACATGCCTTCTTAGGAATGCACACACATTCTTAGGAACACACATGAATTCTTAGGAATGCGCACACGTTCTTAGGAACGTTCACACGTTCTTAGAAACGTGCACGCGTTCTTAGGAATGTGCACATGTTCTTAGGAACACACACATGTTCTTAAGAATGCACATGTGTTCTTGCCGACGAGCCTATGTGGTACACTGAGTGGAGGTTCAGGCTTTGCCAAAAAACCTGTAGCATCAAGAATGCGCACACGTTCCTGCTGACCCTATCGCCACTTTTTCTTCCATCAACTTTGTGCACTCACCCTAATTTCTCTCCTATATATAGTTTTGATCATTTTCAGGTCTATATTTTAGTCTAAAACATGAGGTTCTGGTTTTTTGAAGTTGAATGGTGCTTGAACATTAGAGTTGTGAGAATGGGATGAATGAATGAATGAGAATGGAAAATGTATGCATGCAAATAGAGGAGGAATATACCCAAGTGTGGAGGAATGAATTTCCATGAGAGTGGGAAGTTGTACACTTTCCCATAATGATTATACACAACTCCCATGCCTTCATAACAATGTGAGGTAAAATTACTTTCTAACCACCACATTCATTCACTGATTGACTTGTAAGTCAAATATGGTGGATGAGATTTAAATAAGGCACGTGGTAGAAAGGTAGGAGTTCTTAAGAAGCATAAGATTGCCCCCCATGTTCCATTTCCTCTTTTCCTCTAGTGGACTCAACCCCTCTCATGCTCTCTACATCCATCTCATACCTTTATATTAATTTTTAACAAAAATATTTACAGATATTGAGTGTATCATGGAAGGTCTACCACATGGTATATGGAAAACATATTTATTGTAATTACATGCCTAACAATTCACTAATTGGGCCTTGGACTTGAGCTCTGCACTAGGAATCCATACACCACATTTACATCTTTTACACATGGGATCATTTGTGTAAGTTCATGTGGTTGGACTTTTGTAATTATAAACACTCATTTAGAATCTATACATAATATGATCTAATACATTCAAAGGGTCAAAACAATGGTGTTACATTAACCTAGCATAGTGTGCCCTATATTCCAACATACTGGAGAGGTTAGATGTATAGGTCACATTGATAAGATTTTTTTTTTTAATTATTTAAAAATACTACAATGCACCTGGTAGGGTCACACATTGGTGCTTTTGTAGATTTCGTAAGAAAAAAAAAAAAAAAATTTAATAATTATTTTTACTGTATTTAGGGTTTTTTCATTTAACCTTGATTTGTGTAATTTGTATCTAGACACACAAATGGGGTTGTAAGTTAGTTCACAAAACATAACTTTTTTTTAAATATTCCATTTTACAAAATTCAAACATGGTTGGGTATTTTTTTAATTTAGTCTTGATGCGGTGTGCCTTGCATCATGATGCACCATGCGGTTATATGTTTATGGCACACCGATAACAAAAAATTTAAACAATATTTAACCCTACTATGGTATGCATGGTATGTATGCATTACTGCGTATATAGGTTTATTAAGCACCATAGACTCTTTTTTAAATAATCCTTTTTATAAAATTTGAGTTTTTAAAAATTATTTTACCCCATAGTGGTGCATCTTGTATCATGATGCATTGGTATGGTTGTATGTGACAATGAACACTAGAGTAGTTATATGTTTAATATGTACCATGTGTGATTTTTTTTTAATATCATGTTTTACAAAATTCAAGCATAGTAGGCCACTTTTTGAATTGTTATTAGTCCTTGCTGAAGGCCAGGACTCTAGCGATAGATTCATCATTGACCGCTTATTATTTTTCCTTTGACTATTATTATGTTTGTGCTTTCCAAAGTTATACATAATCAAAATGAAATATTTACTTTTATGTAATAAATAAATTTCTTGTATAAAAAGGCAATTGGTCAACAAATTCCACCTCTTATTGCAGAGATGATGCATTTTTTCCATATTTTAACGTATGTTGCGGAGATGCATTTTTTCCATATTGTTAATGACATTTCTGGTAAGAGGGGTTAGAATGCGGAGGAATGGATAAAAACCCACTTTTCCTAAGTTCGGGATGCAAATACGTTCGTGTTTAAATGAAAAGCGCATCTGGATGGCAGGGATTAGAGCGCCAGGATCAACGACGCACAGGTGATTCTGGACCCCCCCCGCCTTTCTACCTTTAAGTAGAGGGGGGGGGTCTGGAATTGAGGGCACACCTCTTCAACGACCATGATCGAAGCACCTGGATCAACGACGCGCAGGGTAATTCTGAACCCCCCCCGCCTTTCTACCTTTAAGCGAAGGGGGGGGGGGTCCGGAATCGAGGATGCATCTCTCCGACGGCTGTGATCAAGAGCGCCCGGATCAACGGCGCACAAGCAATCCAGACACCATCTATCTTTCCACGTTTAAATCAACGTGGAGCCCCCTTTCTTGTCATGTCATCTCGCCATCTGTTCTCCACCTAACCATGCGATGGGGCTCGCTCCCTTTATCCCTTCCTCATCCTCTGACAGTTTTCCACCTTCCTTCTTCTGATCCATGTGGTCCCCCCCCCCACCTTATCATCCACTCACCACCTGCCATATGTCCCGCCCATTCCATGTCAGCCTTAATGTGCCCATTATATCCCATCTTCTTCCCCCCTCCGCTTGTTGTTTTCCGCCGCGTGTTTTCCCCCGTCACATATTCCTCACCTCATCACCTC
>JASDQU010309931.1:38236-63611 GCA_032191745.1 Picea mariana | reverse complement strand
CTTGGTTGGTGATTTTCTACAGCAGATAAAAGATAAGTAATCTGAGTTATGTTTATCACATTTGACATGACTGTGCTGTTTATGTATCATGTTTTCCGCTGTGTAAATGAATTAATGATGAATGCTATGGCTTGTTTAATTATAGCAGTACTCATATATTTTACTCTGAGTTTTAAGTGTGTTTAATTGTGTTAAATGCATTTGCTTATAAAACCCAGTATGAATTCTGTAAATTCCATGTACAGAACGATAACTGAGAGGTTTGGAAACCTGGGTAGTGAAAGGGTACACTACAAATTGGTATCAGAGCAATTGGTACACTACACGTTGCTACACTTTTCTCTCCTTTTCTGAGGTAGCATTGAAGTTATAGGTTGAAAAGAGGAGACGTCCTAGGCATAGTTGAACCTACACCTAGGGTTTTCACCTTCTAGGGTTTTGAAAGCCTTGCCCCTACAAAACTTTCTCCCTTAAATATGTACTTTGAAGCTAGCCGTTTTGCCAAGTGTATTTAGAGAAAGAGGAAGGAGCACGAGGTCTTGCTTAAGCAACACCAGAGTGAGCCTCCTTCCCTTAGGGTTTTGATTCTAAGGCCCTGCCATTGCAGCACCTTGGAACCCTACCTTCCAGTCTCTAAGTTTGAATCTTCCCGAGACGTTTTGCCCTTGCTTTGACTCCATTTACGCTAAGGCACTGGTAATTTCTCCAACGTTGAGCTTGAAGTGTGCAAAATCATCTTTTAAACTTTAATTTTTTGAAACCCTAACTAACCCTAACGCTGCTAACCTAGGCTGACGTCATACTTGACGCGACAATCTTTTTGACAAATAAATGAGCGATTAAATGATGAAGTCTAGCATTTATTGAACAAATTGTTGATTGGATATATTATAGGCTTAGTCGTTTTGGTAGATATTGGTGAATTGGTGATATTTCATAGGCTATTTAGCAAAACGTTGACTTCATCTTATCTATTACATTGCTTTTTAAATAAAATCAGATAGTTAAGAAGTACTAACCCTTTGAGTTATAGCCTGCAAATATACATATTGTGTTGTTATTATCTTGTTCCGGGCAGGTATTTTCAACATGGAGTTCAATTCTTTATTGGTTGATTAGCCAGGCTATCTGATATTGGTGTTAATCTGTGAGGAGGGAAATCTTAATACTTGACCTTGTATCAATTGCCTCTTCAAACCCCAGGTTACCGGGGACGTCTCCCCTAGGCTAACCTCCCTAAACAGAAATAACCTCCCCATTGAGGTGACATTGGGTGGGGAATGTTCCTGTTACGCCAGTTTGTCCACTACCCTATAACCTGTGACCTAAGATACAAACTGAGCGATAACATGTGTCAATTGCTCTACTATATCTGAGGTGTCCAATAATGGTGGGAAATATGGTCGAAGGAGAGCCACATTGAATACTGGGTGCAGGCTAAGGAAAGGGGGAATATTGAGCTCAAAAGCATTGTCACCCACAACCTTGGTGATGGTGTACGACCCATATCAGAGTGGGTGGAGCTTCCGACGGGGCCCTATATGGCATTCTTTCTGCAAGTGCAACCACACTTTGTCGCCCACCTGAAACTTATGTGGCACCTAGTGTTGATCATGGCGCTGCTTGTACTTGGCATTGGACTTCTGTAAAATATCTTGAGCCTATTGGTAGATGTGATGGATCCTCTCAATGAACTGAGTGGCTTTGTCAAATTAAGGTGGAGTAGGGGACAAGTCAATCGAGGTGGTCGCCAAGGGTAGTGCAACATCCATGGGGTCCAATGGTTGGAATCCTAACCCCAACTGAAAGGGGTTGTGACCAATTGAGATATACAGGGCTCGGTTGTAGCTATGATGGACATGGGGAAGACTCTCATCCCATGTGCGGGGGTTCTTGGAATTGTACATGCGTAGGATATGCACGATCATCCGATTGACGACCTCAGTTTGGCCATCTGTCTTGGGGTGGAAGGCAATGGATTTGGTGAGCTTGGTATCCAGTAGTGACCAAAGGCTCAACCAGAATGTGTTGAGGAACCAACTGTCCTGATCTGAGACAATGGTTTGTGGGATCCCAAAATGTACCCATACTTGTTCAAAGAAGAGCTTGGTAGTGGCCTCTGTTGTGATGCTCTTCTTGTAGGCGACCATAATCACTATCTTGGAAAAGAAATCAGCAACCACAAAAACACAGTCATTTCCCCTCTTGGTGGACAAAAGGATCGACATGTATTCCATTGAGATGGATTCCCATGGCCTGTCGGGAGTAGGAAGAGGGGTGTACAGGCCCTATTTCTTAGTGGTCGGTTTGGCAATAGTGTAGGCGGTGCAAGACCTGATATACTTGCTGACATCCTGTTGAAGTTTTAGCCAATAGAAATGTTTCTGCAGCACTACCACTGTCTTTTTGATGCCAAAGTGTCATGCCACCCGACTGTAGTGAGCTTCCCAAATCAACTTCACGTGCTTGCTTAATGGAACATAGAGATGGCCCAGATGGCAGAACAACCCATCCCGAAGATGGAAATTAACGACCACTGAGTTTTTGCCCAAACATTGGTAGGTGATGGAGAATTCAGGGTCTGTCTCATAGAGGTGGGGTCATCCAAAGGTCTCGTGGTCGCAAGAGTCTAGCACTGTGGTGAGTGCTTTGACTGGAGGTTGGATGAGGAAATCAACAACTCGGTGGGTACTTCCGGTTTTATACTTGATGTTGAGGTGGAACTGTTGTAAGTATGTGGACCACTTCTGATGGCGGTCATTCTGCAATTTTCCTTGGGTCTGCATGAACTATAGTGTCTTATGATCAGTGTGGATGACTGCCTCCTTCCCAAGAATGTAATGTCTCCACTGGCGACATGCTTGCACAATGGAGTAAATTTCTTTTTCGTAAGTAGGGTACTTACAGACAACGTCTGATAGTGTCTCACTACGATATGCCACGGGGTGGCTGTGTTGAGTGAGAATGATGCCCACAACATATTATGAAGCATCTGTCTCTATCTCAAAGGGATGTTGCAGGTCCAATAATGAAAGTACTGGGGATGACCACAAGCGCTGCTTCAAATCATCGAAGGCTTGTTGTTGGGACATGCCCCACACAAAATTTTCCTTACAACCACCCTGGGTTACTTGGCCCATGTGATATGAGAGAATCCCAACACGAACTTGCAATAGAAATTGGCGAGGCCCAAGAAGATCCAAAGCTCAAGGAGTGTGGTTGGGGTTGGAAAATCACGGATGACCTAGATATTGGCTGGATCCACATGCACACCATGTTGATCAACAATGTAGCCTAAGTAATGGACCTTATCCATGCTAAAGGAGCATTTTTCCAAATTTGCATATAGCTTGTGCTGCCCCAGGGTGTGAAAAACTTACTGAATATGCTGCAAGTGTTTCGCCCAAGTCTTGATGTAGATGAGGATGTCATCTAGATACACCACTACAAAAGTATTGGTGAAAGGTCGCAGGATATCGTCCATCATCCTCATAAAAGTTGTTGGTGCATTTGTTAAACCAAAGCATGACCAACCATTCAAAAAGACCTTCTTTTGAATTGAAGGCAGTCTTCCATACATCTGTCTTTTCTATTGGGACCTGGTGGTATCCAGACTTTAGATCAATCTTAATGAAGTATTTGGCCCCCATGAGCTGATCAAGGAGGTCGTCGATTTGGGGAATCGGGAACTGGTTCTAGAATGTGATTTTATTTAGGGCCCAGTAATCAATGCAGAGTCATCAGGTCCTGTCTTTCTTTTGCACCAACACGATTGGGCTCCCACAAGGCGACGAGTTGGGACGAATGTGCCCCTTGTGGAGAAGTTCTTGGATCTACCTCTTGATCTCCTCATTTTCTAACAGAGAGAAGTGGTAGAATGGCCCATTACATAGTGGTGCGTTTGGAGTCAGATCGATGGGATGCTTGACCTGGTAGTGCAGAGGTACACTGGTAGGAGAGGAGAAGATATCTGAGTATTCTTCCACTACCTTATTCACTTGCCTCTATTGTGTGGAGAGATCACCCACAGAGGCCCTGGATGTGGCTGCGATCTTTCGCTCACTCTTAGAGCGAATCATGAAGAAGACAAATTTCTCGGTCTGAGAGATTACCTTCCTGCATTGCTTGGAAGAGATCAAGGAAATAACACTAGGTGGGACTGCCTCGGGTATCCTGTACAATTTCTTGTTCAAAGTAATAATAACACTACGAGGCCTAGATTCATATACAACGTGATGTTTCCATAAATAAGGTTGGTCCAAAAGAACATTACGAGAGGAGAAACATCACACAATACCTCATCTTTGAAGGGCTTGATTTCATATGACAGTCGACATTCTTGGTTGATGCGAAGATCGCTTCCTTGGCAGAGCCATCCAATGGTGTAGGGTTGCGGGTGCAGCGTTGTCGGCAGGGCCAACCACTTGACGACCTATGCAAATATGAGGTTCTTCTAGATACCGTTATCAACGATGAAGTGCAGCAGGGTGCCTTTTACCCACATCTGTGAATGGAAAAGGTGCTTACCTTCTTCTGGCTCATCTGGTTCACCAGGGTAGAGCTTGGTGGTAGAAACGGTGGAATTGGGTTCCGCGTCAATGATCTATCTCCCCTTTTTTGGTTCCAACTCAAAGTCAGAACTCACGTCTGATTCAAAGGATTTTACTTTGGCCACCTATGACTACTTTGAATGACAATCAATAGTGTTATGCCAAGGGATCTTATGGAAGTCACACCACTTCCCGATATCTTTCTTTGTCTTTCTGGTGTCCTTCTTTGCTTGCAGATTGGCCTGGTTCTCCTAATACTGTCCATCTTTTCTCTGTCCTTTGTTCTACAGGTTGGGTTCGCTCTTTTCTCACTTTTGATATGAGGGGTTTCCAGGCCCAAATTTCCATGTCTTTTGTTTGGGCTTCTGCTCGATTTTGACGACATATCGATAGGCCACGCCTAAGGATGAGAGGTCCATAAATTCCATTTCAGTCTGGATGTATCTATGTAGAGCACCACGATATTTGAGCACCAGATGTCGCTTCGAATCTTTGATACCCAGCTTGGTGTGCAAGGTATGGAAGATATTTGTGAACTCTAGAACTGCTTGGTCTCTTTCTTGCCACCGTGTGGTCCATTTTGTATACAAGTCATCATAACTTCCGACAGGGTAGTATTGTTCCTTAATAGCATCCCTAAAGGATTCCTAGGTGGTTGCGACTATAAATAATGAGGGTTCCTTTGTTTCCTTTTGCTCACAGAAAGTTTCCCACCAATATTTGACATGGGGAACGACTTTGAGGAATGCAAAAGTAATATTTTCTCTATTCGAAAAGTTATGGACATAAAAATACCCTTCTAGTAGATTCAACCATTTGTCTACAACATTTGTGTCTATCTGACCTTCAAATATAGGAATATCAAAGTTGATTTGTACCTTGATGGGGGGCGGTGCCTCCGCTCGAGGAAGATGCGTTGTCTGTCGGTAGTCGTCGAAGGATTTGTGCAAAACTATCCATCATCTCATTCCTTTGTTGCGTGAGGGCTTCCTGAAGAAGCATTTTGATAGGATCTCTTATCTCGTTGTCTTTCTTTTCTTCCACCATGAGAGGTCGCTTGGGCATGCGAGAGCTTTTTTCCTCAAGAGAAACAAGCTCGAGACTCAATTCTTTGTACCCTGACCTCGTTGGGGACATGCATTAAGAAAGACAAGGAGAAGACCACTCTGATACTACTTATCCAGATTTTATGAGAAACGAATACAGATTATTAAAAGATGTTTAACACAAAATAACAAAGATACAATAAAACTGGTTTCTATTCAATAAGGAAATAAAGTGAAACTACAAAATGCAGTGGAAAACAAGCTTGTTGCAATGGTGGAGTCTTATCTCTGAGAAGAGATGTGACGATTGCGCTCATTCACCAGAAAATGATTAGAATAAGCTTGAATTCCAAAACACTAGACATCCAAAAACCTAACCCTAGGAGATGAAGTGCCAAAATTCATGTGGGCCTCGTTGGGGTAAGCTAGTACATCAACTTCCTAGGGTCTCAACTTTTGCATACGATCTCAATTTTAGGTGCACGATAGCCTGTTGGAAAGGTCTATTCGATGAATACACATGTTTCCATCTAACTGTGGGGAGCCCTAAAAACGTTGTTTAGGGCCTCAAAACAGCCCCAAAAGTCAGGGACTTGAAAACTAGGAAAAAACTACCAACCTAGAAAACTGCCAAAATGAGCTAGTTGGAATAGGTGGGAGGCCACCGACATCCATCTGGATCATGTTGACAAGGCAAAATGCCTCTTTTTCAAACAATAGGGTTTCTCCCAATGAAAGGTTCTAATTAAACCTCACATTGTTTGAAATAGGGAACCCATACAGATTTTGGCCCGCCAACCTTCACTAGTTTGGATTTTCTGATTGTGACCCATTTCACCTTCTAATTTCTAATCTAATATGAAAAATTCAAAATAATTTTATATGAAAATGAAAATATATTCTAAATGCCTAGCTATGAGCTAAGAATGAAAGTTTTGAACACATAACCCGTCGCACTTCTACAATTACTTTTACCAAACAATTATTGAGAAAATGATGCAAAAATACAACTAACCAATTATTAATTAAGAATATTCTATAATTAAACAAATGGATATAGTTCCATATTTATATGCTATATTCAAAAAGTTGAGAGAAAAATAGAAATAATATTGCATCATAAGTTAGAGAAAAGTCTAGACATTAAGAAGCATCCTCATAACAATTCTAATAGTAGCAAGCAACATAGAGAATTTCATATAAATTACAACATCATAATCATATTTTATCCCTCAACAACTTGGCCAACAATGGCTTCTCCTTATTAATTCTCTAAAAAAGTTTACAAAATTGCACAAGCAAAAGCCCCATTCTCCTTATGCAAGGTTACATTTACAGATTTCTTCAATAGTAACTACTTCCCTCATGTATCTCTTGTTGGTTGTGGAGCTTGATTATCTCCTTGATTTAGAGGCATTGTTTCAGTTGTGTTTGGATCTCAATCCCCGACGAGGGTTTGTGTTATATTATTTGCATGATTAGCCCCATGTGTTGTTACATTGCACCCGACATAGTGGGGGGTCACATGGGGGGTGGAAACCCCCCCGACTAGAGGTTTAGGGGCACCATCCGAGCAAAAACAATTTGGTGGTTTTTTGCATCCGTTTTGGGTAGTTTTGGGACACAGTTTTTTGGCCCATGGTTTTATAATTCTAGTTAGGACTTAAGGTTGTAATCTAATCCAAATCAATGGATTAGAGATTTTTGATGCCACAAGATCATATATATTGTAATTTCTTACTCAATCTACATTGTTCATTATTAGATCACATATTTGACAGTAGAGGCTATGTTGGTATTTTTTTCCCCTAGAAGCCAACCGTATTTTTAATAGGGAATTGTATTATTGTTGTGTATGATGAATGAGATAGAGTATTGTGACTGAAAGAGGAGATTGTGAGAGACTGCAAAGGAGGTTGACTCACCTAGAGAAGGAAGATGACATCTCTAAATCACTCTCTTAGTTGCTTCGAATAGGTGATGGCACTTGCTGAAAGTTCCTTCAATCTTATTCTCTAACTTTATGCAAGTTGACTTCCAGTTTGCTAATGCCAACGGAGTTCAGTCAATCTCTTTCTTGTTCATTCTAGGTAGATCTTTGGGATCTTCATTTCCCTCTTCTTACCATTTTCTTAGTTTATCAAAGCTAATTTGAGTTCTCTCTTGTTGTTCCTTCTTCACCTTTACTTTATTGGAAAAACTGAGAAGTTGTGAAAACCAATCCTGTAAGTCTTGCAATCTATTAAATAATAGTCTCTGATCTATGTTTAGTTCATCTTATACTTCTAGAGAACATGTGTTGAATTCATTCAAGCTAGCTATCTCAACTTTGTAATACTCCAATTGATGCTCCACCTGAAAGAAAGTAAGAAACTCATGTTGAAGCTATTTCTACTAGATTTGGATATGTCCCTTTAATAACAAGGATTTCTATTGTTACAATTACTTCGTCATCTTGGGAAATCTTTATTTTTTTATGAGTTTTCCTCACAAACTAACTTCTTTCTTGCCTCATAACTCTTGTTGAGGCTGTTTCTATTGGATTTGAATATGTCCCTTTAATAACAAGGATTTTTGTTGTTACAATTACTTTTTCATCTTGGGAAATATTCATTTTTTCATGAGTTTGCCTCACAACCAATCTTATTTTCTTATAAAAAATAAACGATTCAAGGATAGCCACTTGTTCCACACTTGTGAAGTATATTATGAGATCATTCCTAGAAAGGAACGTGGTCTCCTATCACTTATTGCATCTCTAGCAAATTAGTTATCTCTAACGCAGTCGATTCTTTTGGCTTATTATCCTTTCATCTGTCTACTAAGAAACTCTCCTCTGCTCTTATATTTTCTTACTTCCAATTTCATGTGTATCTTTGGCCTTTGATTCCATTCATTGATATTCTATGTATTTTCTGACATTCACTAGATTTACATTAGCTTCCTAATTAGCCTTGTTCTCTTTTCTTTGTTGCTATCTTTTTGCACCTTATTCAAATTTGACAAAACTTCCCCAAATGACCTACCTCTTCTATAAATCTTCTCCTCTATCCAAGTCTCGTGTTGCTATGGCCAATTATATCCCAATGTTGAACAATGGGTTGTAAATATGCCAAGAGGATCAAGTCTTGTGAATATTTCTTCTCCAAAGTGATAGGGTGCTATAATTTATCATTTTGCTATAGTTGATTTGGCATTTCTTTTGTTGTAGGATCTGATGTATAAAGATAATGTTTGCTAGGGAGATTTCCTATTCTTTGTTAGAGATGTTGCAAATACATGCAAGTATGTCTGATAAACAATATCTTGAATCATGATATTATATGGATTGAATCTAGGTATGATATGAGGAGATTAAGAGGTTCCATATACTCTAAGATATGTGTAGCCCTCTGTTGTTCCTGAGTTTATACTTTAAGGCTCTAAAGTATACTGTCAAGGCATCCGAAAGGTAGAGAGATTTAAGGGTAGAAAGATCGGTCATACGAAGAAGGGCTATGGCTGGTTTCTTAACTGTCTCTGTCTAGCTTCCCATTTTTCTTGGATACTAATATCCCTTTCAATTGTTTCCCATGAACATTCTAACTCAACCTAGTTACTTGCTGTCTGTAAGATGGTGTTAAATAAATTTAAGGCAATGCTCATTTGATCTGATAGTCCAGGCTCGATATTGGGCTGTCTTGTAATTGGTATAGTCATGAGGGATAAAGAGTGAAAAGATAAATTCTTGTGTTTTGTTTTAGGGTTTGCTATTTCTATTTCAAAATATGTAAGAAGAACTCCAAAACCTTGAATTAATCATATGACAAAACTAAAGGTCGTTTCCGGTATCTGAGTTAAATTTTGAAAAGGGAATATGCATGAAATGAAAAGAAAACGTAAAGCTGTTGAACAAGGTGAGGCATCAATTAAAGAGGAATCTCACTTTGTGAAAGAAGAAGAAAATAGTTAGGAAAAACTCTTAATGAAGCACACGATATTGAAATCTAAAACATTTACAAGTCTTGTACTTGTTGATAGCCGATACAGAGGAAAAATTGTAAACGATTAAATTGCAAGAATAATTAATCACCACAGTAGAGGTTGTACTAAATTGCAGTTAAGCATTCATCAAAGAGATATGTGAAAAATATGAAACAACAAAGAAGCACATAACTCAAACTTGACTTGATTTGGAATCTTCAATCTGTATTTGTATTAATTCAAAAATATCTTCAAATTCTTCTTTACAATGCACCCAGAAAAAAGCCCCATTTCAGTCTCCTGAAATTATACTTATACCATATCACCAATACATTGATGGTTGGTGATTTCCTAACTCCTAGGGGAAAACCGTTACCAAAATCCAAACTTCAACCGTTTGCATGATTATCTTGTATTTTTCTATCGTCTCGATAATATAACCTTTCAAAATGATACTTCATTGTTTTATTGAAGTATCTCCTTCTTTTGACCCAATACATTCAATACATTTTTCAAGAAAGTGTACAAAATTTCTGGGAGGCTCTGGAAAATCCTTCTCTTCGAATAGATAAGATTTTCTCTGAATTTTTGGAATCCAGTCTTCAATCCCCTTACCAGCAAACTTAATTGATTGCAATTTTAAGTTTGGCTTCACTAGCCAGCTATCTATTAGGGTAACATTAATTTCCTTTAATTGTGAAATTTCCATTGAATTTTGTTCAAACCCTCTTTGAAATTCAACTGGTGTCTTACAATGTTTATCTGTCCTAATTGCCTAGTGCAATTGTCTCTTCCAATACCTAATGATCCCTTGTCCAACAAATCAAATATTTATTCACAATCGTCTTTGATTTCTTTGTTTATTTTCTTGTTTTCTGCTATGTTGGTTTCCCATACTTTGAGCATGATATCGCCTCTGATCTGCTCTACAACATATAGCTTTGGATTTTTCGATACCTCTTCGTTTTCTGAACATACAATTGCCTTTTGGAAAGTGGCCCTTGTTGCTTTAGCTTCTTTTTCTTTAAAAATAATATTATCAAAAGAATTGTTTACTTCTTGAAAATAATTCTGAATAATCTCTACTTTTGAGATTAATCTCTGTTGCTCGGCTTCTATCTTCGTATGTACTTCTAGTGTCTGGTCCTAAAAAACTTTCAAATCTATAACCTTGCCTTTCATTGAATTCAATTTAGCCTGTAGTTGTCTTACTAATTCTTCTTGCCAAATAACCTGTATTTGGCTAGTCTGCAACTTCTTGTTCATCTCGTCTAAACTTTACTTAAGCGATTGAATTTCCTGTTTGTCAACAACCCTGGCTTGATCTAGACCTTTATTTATTGCTTCTCTGATATTTTTATCGATATATTTTAGTTGATTTTGCAACTGGACTATCCTGTGGTTACTTTGTTTCAATCTTGTTCTCATATTGTCAACAGTGAATAGATTTGTTGTTGCCAGAGCTCCCATGGAGCCTGCTACCTCTGTAGTGAAATCTTCCTCTTCCAAGTTCTTTCCATCTACCAACACCCTGTGTTTTCTTACCATACCACCTTCTCTCATATACATCTCTTGATTTAATACAACCTTCCTCTTTTTATTGAAAAAGTAATCAGAGAAAGGTATTTCTTCTCTAGAGACAGGAGCGAGGTCACTAGCATATATGACTCCTATCCGAGGGATCCCAAAAGTAGACTATAAAGGGGTCAAGGAAGCATTGGGATTACACAACTCTGTGGATTTTGTTTCCCCTGTTGTCTTGGGGTATCAACCTGAACAGTAGATGATGAAGGGGGAGTAGATTGACTGGACTCGGGAGGTGTCCCAGACCTTCTTTCTGTTTCTACTCCTAGATTCTTTGTTTGTGGGACTTCTTTGTTTTGTGAAGATCCTTCGACCCCCTTTGGATTTTCCTCCGTGTCTGCTTTATCCTGCGTTTCTTGTCTGAAACCTAGGGGAGTGTTTTCTTGTTATGGAGTAGGGTTTTTTGCTTCTCCCTGCAATACCTTGGGCAAACCACTTTGTCTGTGTCTCTAGAAGGTTGGAAAACTAGTTTGTAAGTTGGATGGTAATGTCTGTACCCTGTCTAACACCTCCTCATAGGTTTTGGCCCCTTTGAAAATGTCATCGTGAGGGGATTCCTCATGTTCATACGCTTTCACACCACAGTGAGCCATGTGATTTCCCACTGTTTGATAAGGGTCATGTTTCCTATGTTCGAGATCCACCAACTTGACCTCCTCTAGAGTTGCAGCTTCAACCTTGGAATGACCCAAGTTGAGTAGCGAAAACCTCCCAATCTGTACAGGAAATACTGGCCAAAACTTCTTCTGAGTTGTCTTCAGTTCTATGCCAATACCGCCTGTTATTATCTGATGAGCTACCTCCCTGCAGACTAGTATGTCAGGGAGGAATTTCGGAAGTTCATGAGGAGGGATCGTGTTAGAAAAACAGGACCGTGGAGCAATAAAATAAAACAAATGTGGAAACAAAACACAGAAGATACACAATACAAGAGAGACACAAATTTACATGGTTCACCCAGTGTGGGCTATGTACACGAGAGAAATTGCCAAGTCCTTCCTTTATTATTATCCAGCAAATGAAGGGATGCAACCTACAGCAAAACCCACTGTAACTTCCTCTTCTTTCTCTCATAGTCTCCTCTCTCAGAATACAATACTCGCCATAATGCATAACCGCAATACATTTCCCTCATAACAGAGGGTTGCCTTTTAGGGAACAAACCCTAACATAATTTCTACCATTAGATCTATGACCTTATAATGAATGGTCCATATTTACAATGAAATTACAATATACATTTACAAGGCAATTTTTCCTTCTGGGGCTTCGCCCCCGGACCTCGCAGAGGGGGTACCCCCCTCTACACTCCTCCGCGTGGAAGAGTGTACATACTTTTGGGGTGTAAAGTCTTCATGGGGTATAAACATAGCTGAAAGCAAGGACCTATGAATCAAGAACATAATCAGGCTCCACAACTAACAGATCGAACATCCGAAAACCCTGATATAGGAGAAATTCTCCTCAATAAACCAATCGACAACCGCCTTGAGGTTTCCTATGACCGACTCTGAAATACAGGGGGGGTGCACAACCATACAACATATGATGCACCGATATCACCATGAAGTGAAAAATTTCATAAAAAAAATCCTTAGCATTTTCTTCCCACAACTTAGAATGATATTCATGAATAGGTTCAGTGCAAGTTGGGTTCCAACTCCAATTCATCAAAGGGAAAGGAGTCATGAAACATATAAAATCCATAATGTATGCAGACATGTAAAAGGATACTAGTTGGCCATTGGATCTCGTGGTTTGATACTCTATAACCTCCTTAGCTAGGTTATCTGATAGAATCTTGTTCCAATTGAAGCTATAGGCTTTGGTTGCTTCATGTAAAAGGGGCACCCATTCTGCAGGGAAATGGGTAGGACTTTTCTTCTCGAAAATTCTACATAGCATCATAGCCACATAGACCATGTACTCATTCAATGAGGCTGTGGCATAAATGCTATGGGTATCGGCCCTAAATTTTGTTGGGTGTCTCCACCAGTCTTTGATTATGCCGGGGTATGTTTGATCTGCCTCTATGCATTCTTTCCTTTGAAATTCACTTACAAACTCTTTATTATAAATGTACTTAGAATTGGGAGACAGTTTGTACATTACTTGTATATGCTCCGGTCTGAAAGAGCCGACGACGACCCCTCAACTGTCCAAATTGCTTCTCATCTGCACGTCTGTCCTCTCTAAAGCCCAAATGATCATATCATTGTATGTCATGAGTTGTGGGCGCGTAACTACTTTGTGAAGTTTGAACTCTGCTATGTCCTAGAGTTTGTTTTCAGAATCATCGGGAAAATTCTTGATTTCGTAGTGCAAGGTTTCGAAAATTTGCCTCCAGGATTTGATGGAATCAATGGCATGCGGTGTAGTATCATATATGATATCTCCTTCTGGGCTTCAGATTTCAGCTGCTTCTTCACTTTTCTTAGGTGCCTTTCTAGGTGCCATAATGTTCGCGCTAGAATGAAAACCTGTTTGTAGAAGGAAAATGTATAAGCTTGGATAAATGCAACTCATTGTAAAAAGTGAGAATGAAATTCGAACTACAGAATGTTTATTAACCTTTATCTTGTCTTACAATGAGTGTACTGACATAGGCGATTAGGAATTAATGTTTTAATGAGGAAGATACGCCTGGAGATATGCCTTCATGTCAAAAATATCTCCATTTGTCTGTTATTAATACTGTCGCATATCGACGATTTCAAACTGGAGTTTCGAAAGGACTGCTTTCAACAAATCTCGAAATGAGAAACGCGAAAAGTAGTTTAGTCATTATTAATCCCGTTTTAAACTAACTTAATTTAGTTTTATACTTTGTTAAAAAAAGCGCAATTTCATATTTCAGAATTTTGGCGATCCTGTACCCAAGAGGTATGTCATAAGCAAACCCTGAATTGTGAAATCACGATGGGATTAATTTAGGCGCTAATCACTTGTATTAATGGTTTAATTAATCAAGATTAGTAATTAATTTCTTATTTTCGGTAAAACGGTGATCAGGTGTTCGAGGTTTGACATTTTGAAAGCAATTTGATACAAGAAAACCCGAATCGCGAAAGATTAATGAATTGTTGACTGTGTTTAAGAGTTTAATTAATCATGACTAAAGGGTACTTTATGAAACGTGCGTCGAGACTTATAACACTCATTTTTTTTTTCTTTTTCATTTCTTTAAATATAAATCCTTTTCTAGATTTCGACACTGGGACTCTGGAGTTGTTAACTAAAAATCATACCCTGTGAAAAGCCGAATCCCGAAACCCGAAAAAATTGAAAGATTTTTTTACTCCTTTTTAGAACTAAGGGCGGCTCCATGACTAGGAAAAAACAAAGTTTTAGGTTTAAAGGGTAAAAAATTTAAACTTTGTGTCAACATTAGGCTCCATCTAGGGATCTCATTTCCTTGTGGGACGAGAAGAACATGTAGACCAAGTGCCTTCATTGGGTAAATGGGGTCAATAATTTGACTTTGTACCACGAGAAAAACCAAAACAAGATTTTAGGATCTCTACGTTTGACTTTGAAAACTCTTCAAAAATAAAACATCCGATGATCTCGAGTTAGTTTCTCAATAGATTTCCTTTTCTAAAACTGACCTCAGATCTGTGTAAGATAATCAAAACCAAATTAACCATTCTACCAGGTTTCACCTGATTCTGTTTGCATCAAGGTAAAGTAATTTCAATGTGTCAAATTAGGGGATCCTAGAAACCTATAATGTAAATCCAGCAGAAAGAAGAAAAGTTACCAGAGCGTCTTGTAATTCATGTATGACAACCTTATCAGATATAAGGGTATTGCTTCATTGCCAACGAGCCTGTTCAGTACCCCGATGAAGTTATCAGACTTCCCATATTGAATTTCCTTCACCACTTCATTGTTTTCTATCATTTAAATGTTGAGATGAGGGCAATCAATATAATGAATTTCCTTTCTTCATCTCTTTGGACTAGATGGGGGCAATCAATATTGAATTTCCTTTCACCATCTGTCAATATATACTTTTTAATATGAAGTGGGGGCAATCAATCAGTATGTAATATACTCGGGAAGATATCTTCTTGAATTGTTTAACAACAGAGGCCTGTCAACTCACTTAAATAGCTCTGGGCTAATATTCTCTCTTGCCTTCAAACATCATTGGCTTCAGGGAAATTCTTAAGGGAAACTTCTTGATATCTTTTTAAGGAATTTCCTTGAGCAAAACCAATCAGTTTATTCCTGTTAGGAAGGATAATAAGGTTAGGATTAACCTAGACATACTTCTGGTTAAGCTAAAGTTAAAGAACTATAAATTCAACCTATTCTCGCTTTTGAAGGTTTGTTTGAGAATTTTCAGAACCAAGGTGAGACCTTTCTTTTCTCAAGGAACTTATGATAAAACATCTAGGGTCAGGTGAGAGGCAGGCTTTACTATGACTAAGGGGAAGGTAAGGGGCTTCAGAAAAACTACTGTGCACATGACCGTTCTTAAAGATTTTCTTAGTTAGCTTTTATAACTTTTTCTTGAGTTCCTCCCCCTTTTTACTTCCTTGTTTGAAAATTTCAGTGATAATGTTAGCCTCAATTGAACTATTGATTTATTCATTTGTATCTCTCGGGGTAATTTAGCTTGAATTTTCAGAGCATAATCTCATACCTTGGTAACTCCTATGTTGCCAGCCAAAAAAGGCTATTAATTTATTACCTTTTTCATTGAAAGATATTTAATATATGTATCTGTGCCTGTCACCTTTTTAGCATCTCTAGTCTCTTGGTTCGTCAACAAATTTCCTGTGAAATAAATAACATACTACTTGTCAGGAAATCTCATGAATCAAAATTAATTAATTAATTTTTTTTTTTTTGTTGGAATCTTCAAATAAAAAACTTCTGCAAGAAATGGAACTATAAAGTAAGCATGAAAACAAACCAGTATGTACAATGAGAGTTTAGAAACACATTACTGCATGAAGTGTTTAAGGTGCCACCCATTTACAGGGGCATTGAGGATGTCTCCATCAAGATTTTCTAATGAAAAAACATTTTTTCCCTCAGAAGCCGAAATCTTATATGGGTCGGATCAGATCGGATCAAACTTGCCATGTTTACCAGTGCCTTTTTTCCTAGCTTCCCATTTCAGGACCAGATCACCAGGGAGGAAATCTCTATCTTTAGCTTTTTGATCGAATAAGGCCTTCATGTTATCCTGATATCTCTCTAACCTTTCATTTACTTCGGCCCTATTTTGCTGAACTTCAACCAACTGGTTTATCCTCCTGGTAACGTCATTGGGTTCTTCATTTGAATCTTGCCAAAGTTTCATTACGGGCAGAGCAATATTTATTGGTAAAATGACGTCAGTGCCATATACCATTTGAAAAGGGGAAATCCCAATTGATCTTTTGGTACTTATCCTGTTAGCCCATAGAGCATATTTTAAATGGATATGCCATGCTTTCTTGTTTTCAGTCAAAACCTTTTTAATCATGGTAATCTAATTTTTATTAAATGATTCAACTAGACCATTACCCTACGGATAGTAAGTTGTGGAGTTTTCTAGTATGATGTTATATTTTTGGCAAAAGCTTATCATGGCCATTGACTTAAATGCTTGTGCATTATCAGTGACTATCTTTCGGGGACAACCAAACCTGGATAAAATATTTTCTTCTAGGAAACTGATTACTACTGAATCAATTGCATTTCTCATGGGAATAGCTTCCACCCATTTAGTGAAATAGTCTGTAGCAATTAGGATCCACTTGTGTTGTGCGCTGGAGTGTGGATGAATTTATCCAATGAAATGAAGACCCCATTGTTGAAATGGAGCTTCTGTTTTAACTGGAACTAAAGGTAAAGCTCAGAATTTCTGTTTGCCTGTAAACAACTGACAAGGAGTACACGTTTAGACTTTAGTGTTCACATCTATGAATAATTTAGGCCAGTAATACCTGACTCTTAAGATTTTATAAGTCGTTGCCTGCCAAGCATGGTGTCCTCCACACACTCCCACGTGGAATTCATCTATAACCCTTTCTATTTCAACCTCGACTAAGCAGCTCAGCAGGAAACCTAGGGGTTCTTTCCAATACAATTTACCATCTATGATACAATGTTTTATAGCGTGTAACTTCAGTGTCCTAGTTTTATATGGGGTTAATTCGCTGGGACATTGAAGGGTCAATAGGTAAGAAATGATATCGCGATACCAGACTGAAGTAGAGAACTTGTCTTGAATATCATTTGTGGGTGAAGTGACATCAAGCTCATTTATTTCTAGAAATCCCTCATTCTCTTGCAGCTGATTTATCCCAAGTACTTTTAAATTTGATTCGGCTAGCAATTTGGCCAAACCCTGACCTTTGATAATTTTAGTTGGTTTGACTTCCAGGTCGAACTCCTGAATTTTAGCCAACCACCTGGCTCTTCTTCCGTTGTTGTTTGACTGCACCAAGATATCTTTAACGGAGCTTGACGACACGTAAGCAATGATCTTTGAGTGAAATACATAGGTTTTGAAAGCCTTGAGAGCTTTTACCATTGCATAAGCTTGTTTTTCCAATATGTCATATTTCAGTTGAGCGTCTCTAAGACTTCTAATAAAAAATGCAATAAGCCGCTCAAAACCTTCCTCATTTTTCTGTAACAATACAACTACGATTGTATGTTTAGAGGCAAAAGAAAAAATCAAAATCTCTTTTGTGTAATATAGGCTTGCCAGGACTGGTGCTTCGCTTATTAATTTCTTGATACGTTGAAATGACGCTTTGGCTTCATTTGTCCACTTCACCTCACTGTTATTTTTAAGCATATCTGTAATCAATTTTACAATTTCGACAAAGTTAGGGACGAGTCTTCTCAAGAAGTTTATTTTTCCTAAAAAACACTGAATTTCTTTTACGTTTCTAGGAATATTTATGGTATCTATTGCCTCGACTCTTTTGGGATCAATTTTGATTCCATATCTAGACATGATATGACACAAGAGTTTACCTTCTTGCATTGCGAAACGAGATTTCTTGGGATTAAGTGACAAACCAAATTTGCGACATTTCTCAAAAGTTTGTTTGAGGTGTGTTAGTTGTTCTGCATCAGATTTAGAGAAAACAGTCAGGTCATCAAGATAGATAACGATGAACTTATCTCTTTCGCCCATGAAAGCGATATCCATGGTTCGTTGGAAAGTTGTCCCTGCATTCATTAAACCAAAAGGAATTTTGTCATACATAAAGGTACCCCAAGGGGTAGTGAACGCAACTTTTTCTTTGTCATCTTGATGTACTGCAATTTGATTATAACCTGAAAAACCATCAATCATAGACATTCTGTTAGCTCCAACTACTTTTTCTAAAACATGATCCATCTTAGGTAATGGATAATTGTCCTTAAGTGATGAGCGATTCAGGTTTATAAAATCTACACACAATCCGATCTCACCATTTTTTTTTCTCACTGGGACTGAATTGGCTACCCACTCAGAGTATTTCAATGGGACAATGATTTTAGCATCTAGGAGTTTTTTGACTTCTTTTTCTATTACTGGTAGTAGGATAGGGTTAATCTACCTGAGTTTTTGGTTAAAAGGTTTGACACTTGGTTTCAGAGGAATTTTATGTTCCATTATTGTAGTGTCATAAGTTCTCAATTCGCCATAAGACCAAGTGAAAACATCTTTATATTGTCTAAGCAACTCAACATACTTGCTTTTGATTTCGGGAGACAGATATTTGGATAATTTCACCAACCTAGGATTTTCTTTGGTACCTATATCGCAATCCTCGACCTCCTCTGGCTGAGGCTATAAGGTAGACTTCAAAGGGATGTCATCATGATTAAATAACTGTTCTAAGGGGATCAAACCCTTAGGTATCTGATTATTTTTTAAAACAAGCATCCGGTGGTTAGCGATTTTATCTTGGAACTATTGGGGGTTTTCACCTTCCTGCATGATCCAAATAGGGTCATTCTGGTTTTCTTGGTTGGTATGCGTTTCGACAAAGTCATCTACTGTCTCTAAAAATTTCCGGAGTTGTTCATCATCCTCAAAACTTGCCATGTTGTATGTTATTCGGTATGGAAGGCCTATGTCTCATTAGTATATGGTATTTTAGTTTGAAAGTAGTGGGAGGTGTGAACGTTGAAGCTGCTTTGGCTAATGCATCTGCCTATTGATTTTATGCTCTTGGAATATAGTGAATATTGACAGAGGAGAAAAAGTTTTCGATCAGATCCCAAACACAATTTTGGTAGACCTTAACCTAGGATGTTTGGCCTGGTATTGACAATTTACCTGTTTCACAATTAACTCTGCATCACCAAAAACTTCCAGGTTTTTAATTTTCATTCTCTTGGCATCTTCTAATCCTAGTATTAAGGCTTCATACTCGCATACATTATTAGTTTGGTCAATGTTCCACTGTAACCTATAAGAGAAAGGGATAACAAATTTTTCACTAGGTGCCACAAAGAGCACTCCAGCCCCTGCTCCAAAATAAGACGAGGCACCATCAAAAAACATTTTCCAAACACCAGTGCCATATACATCCTGTTTTATTTGTTCTTTTTCTTTTTTATTTTCTGTACAACTTTCCTCTATTCATACATCAATATTGTCATCGATAGATAAAATACAATTGCCTAAATCTTGATCAACAATATAAACATGGTAGTTATTTGGGTTATGTGGGTCACTCACCGTGAATGCCAACCTGGTTTCTCTGTACAAGCACATGAAATGTCCTCCAAAGACTGGGATTGTGGCATACGTCATGTCGAGTTGGAGGGATCCTCCAAGTTTAGCGCCCCAAGACCTGGATAAGAGCATGCCATACTTCGGGGGTATATCAACGACAACCACATCCATTAGGATGCTTTTTGTAGGTATCTGTGCAAGATTAACAACTAAGTCTTTTATCATGCCTATACACTTAACTTTTCTTGAATCAAATGAATATAAATATCCATAAGGTCTGGTGATTTCAAGACCCAGTCTATCCATAATGGATTTAGGAATTACATTGTGAGAGGCTCCATAATCTAACATGCAATTATGGTGCAGGTGATCGTGCACAGTCGGTGTGATATATAAAGGGGCAACCGTGTCTTTGGCAGCTTCGAAATGTGGGTCAAAAATTATGTTAGGCTTGTCATCTTCTAAATTTATAACATCGGCTTGGCTTTCATTTTCTAAAAAACTGATTAATTTAGCGATTTGTTTTCTGTAAATTGAATTTTTTGCCAGTTCGACAAGGGGTATAGGGATTTTGATTTTATTTATTTCATTTTCCAGATTAAAACTTCCTATTGTTTTGTCGTTCTCTATGGTTTGGGTTTCTAATCCCTTATTTTTAGCTTTCCTTTGTTGTGAGGTTTTCATTTCAATTACAGGAACCTCCGCTTTCTGTGTGTTTACGACTGATGTTTCCACTGAATTTGTCTTGGTAGGCTGTGTGTCAGCGGTCTTAGTTCTTATAGTTTTCTTTTCAACATTTTTTGAAACTGACTCGTTTGTTTCACCCCTCGGCAAAATATTTTTCACTGGGGGAGTTGTAAGGCTCTTGTTTCTAGGCCTTAGATTGTACATTTGGTGGAGTTCGACCATTATATCATTTGCAATTCCCTGATAGGTTGAATCTTCTGTAAAATTGTTGTTCTTGTTATTCTCAGATCTATGTTCTGTAGTTGCAGATTTTTCATAATCTTGCCTCATTAAAAAAGGTTGTAGGCAGTCATCACCAAGATTATTTATATTTTCTTCTAACTCTTCAAAATCCTCCACATCTTCTGCTCCTATAAAGTTTCAACTTTTAAAGGGGGTTTGGATTTTTTGATCTTCATTCTTAATTTGTCTTGGTTGATTTTGAAGGTTAGGATTCCTTCTAAAATCCTTTCTGGGAAAATGCTCATTCTTCGCTTGATCTAGTTCCATTCTTGAGATCTTATTTGAAAACTCTTTGATTATTCTCGCCATGTCTTCCATGTTGTCTTCCGAAGATCTTCCTGATCCAGAGGGTCCCCCTTGTTCTCTATATCTTCTACTTTCTTTGTTTCCAGTCTCAAATTTGGTTTTCATCTTTTCTAATGCCATCATGTTTGATTTAATTTCTAAGGCATCATCTTGCATTTTGGTGAGGTCTACTGATATCCTCTCCCTCAATAACAGGGCGAAATCAAGGTCGAAAGCTCCAACAAAGGTTACTTTCGCTGCAATTTGGGAGGGTTTGACCTCGGCTAGAATCTTATTATACAAATTATTGAACCTTTGGGTGAACTCGAGGATTGATTCAGATTTTTTCTTTCTTAGAGCCCCAAATTCAGTTAGATAATAGAGATGGTCTTTCCTTTCCCCCCACTGTCTAATAAAATCATTTTCAAGTTCCTCATATGACAGTATAGATCCTGCTGCTAGACCTCGGAACCATGTTTTTACCCAACCTTCAAAAGTATGAAACAAGAGTTTCGAGTAGACATCTTCACGTTCGAGTCCAAGGATGTCAGCGAATTGGTCAAAAAAATTGATGTGTTCGGTTGCAGTCAAATCACCCTCTCCTGTGAGTTTCAATAGATTCTTCATGTAGTTTTTAGGTAGGTCATGGAAAGGAACTGGGAGGACCAAATGAGAATATCTGGAAGCCACTTTTGCAAAGATTCGAGGGGGTGGTACTTGGACACCTGCTCTTCCTCCTCCAGCACCACCTCCAACAGTTCCTCCTTTGGCCGTAGCCATTGATGATTTAGAGGTTGATTCTTAGAGACTATAAGGAAGGGTTTTAGGAGATTGGTTATCAAGGGACATGGAACTAGAGGAAGGGGAACTAGGGAAAAGTGGACTAGTTTCTTCAGACTCACAGGGTGAATATAAAGGAGAATCAACATGAGTTGTGTCGAGAAAAATAGGATGATCATAGGAGTTCTGAGAGATAAGAAAACAAACTTCGTGAAGTGAAGAGGTGTCAATTGAAGTGGAAAGTGAGGCGAATCTTTTACCTCTATTGGTGAAAGAAACGGTTGGGAAAATCTCAGTTTTAAAATCAGGCAAGACCAAACCAGGCTCAAGGGTTACAATCTTATCAACAGGAAATTCCCTGCAAGGAGGTGGGGTATTCGATCCTTTAGGTTGACCTTTAGTATTTGACCGTGTAACTTTCAACTGATAAAACTTATTTGTCGATAATATAGTCTGTTTAAGATATCTTGTTGATTTAAAATTTTTTTCTAGATCGGGAAAAGGCGAAGTCTGTTTGTCGTTTGGGTTTTTCTTGGTGTTCTTTCGGTTAAAAGCCAGTTTATTTTTCCTGGAGTCGCCAAGTGAAAGATAAGGGTAGCCTTAGAAGGTTCTCAATATTTGTTCACTATCAAAGAGAGAAAGTGTCAATGTCATTCTTCCAAGGGAAAAAACTTCATTTCTTCATTCCCCGACAACGACGCCAAAAAGATGTTGTTCCTGAGTTTATACTTTAAGGCTCTAAAGTATACTGTCAAGGCATACGAAAGGTAGAGAGAGTTAAGGGTAGAAAGGTCTGTCATACGAAGAAGGGCTATGGTTGGTTTCTTAACTGTCTCTGTCTAGCTTCCCAGTTTTCTTGGATACTAATATCCCTTTCAATTGCTTCCATGAACGTTCTAACTCAACCCGGTTACTTGTTGTCTGTAAGATGGTGTTAAATAAATTTAAGGCAATGCTCGTTTGATCTGATAGTTTAGGCTTGATATTGGGCTGTCTTGTAACTGGTACAGTCATGAGGGATAAAGAGTGAAAAGATAAATTCTTGTGTTTTCTTTTAGGGTTTGCTATTTCTGTTTCAAAATATGTAAGAAGAACTCCAAAACCTTGAATTAATAGTATGACGAAACTAAAGGTCGTTTCTGGTATCTGAGTTAAATTTTGAAAAGGGAATGTGCATGAAATGAAAAGAAAACATAGAGCTTTTGAACAAGGTGAGGCATCAATTAAAGAGGAATCTCACTTCGTGACATAAGAAGAAAATAGTTAGGAAAAACTCTTAATGAAGCATATGATATTGAAATCTAAAACATTTACAAGTCTTGTACTTGCTGATAGCCGATACAGAGGAAAAATGGTAAACGATTAAATTGCAAGAATAATTAATCACCACAGTAGAGGTTGTACTAAATTGCAGTTAAGCATTCATCAAAGAGATATGTGAAAAATATGAAACAACAGAGAAGCACATAACTCGTAGGGGCAAACAATTACCAAAATGCAAACCTCAACCATTTTCATGATTATCTTTTATTTTTCTATCGTCTCGATAATATAACCTTTCAAAATGATACTTCATTGTTTTATTGAAGTATCTCCTTCATTTGACCCAATACATTCAATACATTTTTCAAGAAAGTGTACAAAATTTCTGGGAGGATCTGGAAAATCCTTTGCTTCGAATAGATAAAATTTTCTCTGAATTTTTGGAAGCCGTTCTTCAATCCCCTTACCAACAAGCTTAATTGATTGCAATTTTAAGTTTGGCTTCACCAGCCACTTGTCTATTAGGGCAACATCAATTTCCTTTAGTTGTGAAATTTCCATCTAAATTTTGTTCAAACCCTATTTGAAATTCAATTGGTGTCTTACAATGTTTATCTGTCCTAATTGCCCAGTGTAATTATCTATTCAAATACCTAACGATCCCTTGTCCAACAAATCAAATATTTCTTTGCAATTGTCTTTGATTTCTTTGGTTATTTTCTTGTTTTCTGTTATGTTGGTTTCCCATACTTTGAACATGATATCGCCTCTAATCTCCTCTGCGACAGATAGCTTTGGATTTTTCGATAACTCTTCATTTTCTGAACATACAACTGCCTTTTGGAAAGTGGACCTTGCTGCTTTAGCTTCTTTTTCTTTAAAAATAATATTATCAAAAGAATTGCTTACTTCTTGAAAATAATTCTGAATAATCTCTACTTTAGAGATTAATCTCTGCTGCCCAGCTTGTATCTTCGTATGTACTTCCAGTGTCTGGTCCTAAAAAACTTTCAAGTCTATAACCTAGCCTTTCATTGAATTCAATTTATCCTGTAGTTGTCTTACCAATTCTTCTTTCCGAATAACCTGTATTTGGCTAGTCTGCATCTTCTTGTTCATCTCATCTAAACTTGACTTAAGTGATTGAATTTCCTGTTTGTCAACAACCCTGGCTTGATCCAGACATTTATTTATTTCTTCTCTGATATTTTTCTCAGTATATTTTAGTTGGTTTTGCAACTGGACTATCCCGTGGTTACTCTGTTTCAACCTTGTTCTCATATTTTCAACAGTGAATAGATTTGTTGTTTCCAGAGCTCCCATGGAGCCTGCTACCTCTGTAGAGAAATCTTCCTCTTCCAAGTTCTACCCATCTACCAGTACCCTATGTTTCCTTACCATATCACCTTCTCTCATATACATCTCATGCTTTAATACAACTTTCCTCTTTTAATTGAAAAAGTAATCAGAGGGAGGTATTTCTTTTCTAGAGACAGGAGCGAGGTCACTAAAATATATGACTCCTATCTGAGGGAGCCTAAAAGTAGACTGTAAAGGGGTCAAGGAAGCAGGCCTGTTAAGCACCCCGACGAAGTTGTCTTGGCGCCATGCTTGCATTTACCCGCTGCCAACAGACCTATTCAGTATCCCAACGGGTTTAAAAACACTTCCCACAGCTCTTATTAATATTTTTTTTTTCTTTTATAAATAACTGAGCGGGGTGACGCTAAAAATCTAGATATTTTATCATATTTTTTAGACCTCATCATAATTTTTTAGCACTGTCCTTCATTCAGCTCCAGAAATGTTTTATTTCTAAAACAACTTACTTTGACAGGGAGACATCCTTTTGAGTCATTCCTTTACGGAAAAGGGACAGCATAAAAAGATAAAGATGATCATGACAAACTTCACTTAGAGATTGAAATTAGTAAACTTCTTTCAAACAACAAAATTTTCCATCATCATTTTCATTTTTTAGAAATATATCACTGATGTTCGTACAAATTTTCAGAGGTTATTTCAGCGAAGAGATTTTCCCATGGTCTTTGTCTGAATGGCTCAGTGTACAAGCATGCATATGTTTCAAAAAACACCAACTGATCAATCGAATCAAAATAAAAAATGAAAACAAAGGAAAAAATAAAGAGGAAATATTTACATAATATACAGAGATAGAAATCAGGTAAAGTATCTTTTTAGGGCTTGGCCATTCACCGGATAGGTTTCAGGTTGTCCTTCAAGATTCT
>JASDQU010309931.1:15246-28152 GCA_032191745.1 Picea mariana | reverse complement strand
ATGAATTTCCTTTCTTCATCTCTTTGGACTAGATGGGGGCAATCAATATTGAATTTCCTTTCACCATTTGTCAGTATATACTTTTTAATATGAAGTGGGGGCAATCAATCAGTATGTAATATACTCGGTAAGATATCTTCTTGAATTGTTTAACAACAGAGGCATGTCAACTCACTTAAATATCTATGGGTTAATGTTCTCTCTTGCCTTCGAACATCATTGGCTTCCGGGAAATTCTTAAGGGAAACTTCTTGATATCTTTTTAAGGAATTTCTTTGAGAAAAACCAATCAATTTATTCCTGTTAGGAAGGATAATAAGGTTAGGATTAACCTAGACATACTTCTGGTTCAGCTAAAGTAAAAGAACTATAAACTCAACCTATTCTCGCTTTTGAAGGTTTGTTTGAGAATTTTCAGAACCAAGGTGAGACCTTTCTTTTCTCAAGGAACTTATGATAAAAAATCCAGGGTCAGGTGAGAGGCAGGCTTTACTGTGACTAAGGGGAAGGTAAGGGGCTTCAGAAAAACTACTGCGCACATGACCGTTCTTAAAGATTTTCTTAGTTAGCTTTTATAACTTTTTCTTGAGTTCCTCCCCCTTTTTACTTCCTTGTTTGAAAATTTCAGTGATAATGTTAGCCTCAATTGAACTAGTGATTTATTCATTTGTATCTCTTGGGGTAATTTAGCTTGAATTTTCAGAGCATAATCTCATACCTTGGTAACTCCTATGTTGCCAGCTGAAAAAGGCTATTAATTTATTACCTTTTTCATTGGAAGATATTTAATATATGTATCCGTGCCTGTCACCTTTTTAGCATCTCTAGTCTCTTGGTTCGTCAACAAATTTCCTGTGAAATAAATAGCATACTAATTGTCAGGAAATCTCATGAATCAAAATTAATTAATTAATTATTTTTTTTTTTGTTGGAATCTTCAAATAAAAAACTTACTGCAAGAAATGGAACTATAAAGTAAGCATGAAAACAAACCGGTATGTACACTGAGAGTTTAGAAACACATTACTACATGAAGTGTTTAAGGTGCCACCCATTTACAGGGGCGTTGAGGATGTCTCCATCAAGATTTTCTAATGAAAAAGAATTTTCTCCCTCAGAAGCCGAAATCTTATATGGGTCGGACCAGAACGGATCAAACTTGCCATGTTTACCAATGCCTTTTTTCCTAGCTTCCCATTTCAGGACCAGATCACCAGGGAGGAAATCTCTATCTTTAGCTTTTTGATCGAATAAGGCCTTCATGTTATATTGATATCTCTGTAACCTTTCATTTACTTCGGCCCTATTTTGCTGAACTTTAACTAGTTGGTTTATCCTCCTGGTAACGTCATTGGGTTCTTCATTTGAATCTTGCCAAAGTTTCATTATGGACAGAGCAATATTTATTGGTAAAATGACGTTAGTTCCATATACCATTTGAAAAGGGGAAATCCCAATTAATCTTTTGGTACTTATCCTGTTAGCCCATAGAGCATATTTTAAATGGATATGCCATGCTTTCTTGTTTTCAGTCAAAACCTTTTTAATCATAGTAATCTGACTTTTACTAGATGATTCAACTACACCATTACCCTACGGATAGTAAGTTGTGGAGTTCCTAGTATGATGTTATATTTTTGGCAAAAGCTTATCATGGCCATTGACTTAAATGCTTGTGCATTATCAGTGACTATCTTTCGGGGACAACCAAACCTGGATAAAATATTTTCTTCTAGGAAACTGATTACTACTGAGTCAATTGCATTTCTCATGGGAATAGCTTCCACCAATTTAGTGAAATAGTCTATAGCAATTAGGATCCACTTGTGTTGTGCGCTGGAGTGTGGAATTTATCCAATGAAATGAAGACCCCATTGTTGAAATGGAGCTTCTGTTTTAACTGGAACTAAAGGTAAAGTTGGGACTTTCTGTTTTCCTGTAAACAACTGACAAGGAGTACAAGTTTAGACTTTAGTGTTCACATCTATGAATAATTTAGGCCAGTAATACCCGGCTCTTAAGATTTTATAAGTCGTTGCCCGCCAAGCATGGTGTCCTCCACACACTCCCACGTGGAATTCATCTATAACCCTTTCTATTTCAACCTTGACTAAGCATCTTAGCAGGAAACCTAGGGGTTCTTTCCAATACAATTTACCATCTATGATACAATGTTTTATAGCGTGTAACTTTAGTGTCCTAGTTTTAGATGGGGTTAATTCACTGGGACATTGAAGGGTCAATAGGTAATAAATGATATCGCGATACCAGATTGAAGTAGAGAACTTGTCTTGAATCTCATTTGTGGGTGCAGTGACATCAAGCTCATCTATTTCTAGAAATCCCTCGCTCTGTTGCAGCCGATTTATCCCAAGTACTTTTAAATTTGATTCGACTAGCAATTTGGCCAAACCCCGACCTTTGATAATTTTAGTTGGTTTGACTTCCAGGTCGAACTCCTGAATTTTAGCCAACCACCTGGCTCTTCTTCCATTGTTGTTTGGCTGCACCAGGATATCTTTAACGGAGCTTGACGACACGTAAGCAATGATCTTTGAGTGAAATACATAGGTTCTGAAAGCCTTGAGAGCTTTTACCATTGCATAAGCTTGTTTTTCCAATATGTCATATTTCAACTGAGCGTCTCTAAGACTTCTGATAAAAAATGCAATAAGCCGCTCAAAACCTTCCTCATTTTTCTGTAACAATACAACTGCGATTGTATGTTTAGAGGCAAAAGAAAAAATCAAAATCTCTTTTGTGTAATATAGGCTTGCCAGGACTGGTGCTTCACTTATTACTTTCTTGATACATTGAAATGACGCTTTGGCTTCATTTGTCCACTTCACCTCACTGTTCTTTTTAAGCATATCTGTAATCAATTTTACAATTTCGACAAAGTTAGGGACGAATCTTCTCAAGAAGTTTATTTTTCCTAAAAAAGACTGAATTTCTTTTACGTTTCTAGGAATATTTATGGTATCTATTACCTCGATTCTTTTGGGATCAATTTTGATTCCATCTCTAGACACGATATGACCCAAGAGTTTACCTTCTTGCATTGCGAAACGAGATTTCTTAGGATTAAGTGACAAACCAAATTTGCAACATTTCTCGAAAGTTTGTTTGAGGTGTGTTAGATGTTCTACATCAGGTTTAGAGAAAACAGTCAAGTCATCAAGATATATAACGATGAAATTATCTCTTTCTCCCACGAAAGCGATATCCATGGCTCGTTGGAAAGTTGTCCCTGCATTCATTAAACCAAAAGGCATTTTGTCATACATAAAGGTACAGCTTTTTCTTTGTCATCTTGATGTACTGCAATTTGATTATAACCTGAAAAACCATCAATCATAGACATTCTATTAGCTCCAACTACTTTTTCTAAAACATGATCCATCTTAGGTAATGGATAATTGTCCTTAAGTGATGAGCGATTCAGGTTTATAAAATCTACACACAATCCAATCTCACCATTTTTCTTTCTCACTGGGACTAAATTGGCCACCCACTCAGAGTATTTCAATGGGACAATTATTTTAGCATCTAGGAGTTTTTTGACTTCTTTTTCTATTACCGGTAGTAGGATAGGGTTAATCTACCTGAGTTTTTTCTTAAAAGGTTTGACACCTGGTTTCAGAGGAATTTTATGTTCCATTATAGTAGTGTCATAAGTTCTCAATTCGTCATAAGACCAAGTGAAAACATCTTTATATTGTCTAAGCAACTCAACATACTTGCTTTTGATTTCTGGAGATAGATATTTGGATAATTTCACCAACCTAGGATTTTCTTTGGTACCTATATCGCAATCCTCGACCTCCTCTGGCTGAGGCTGTAAGGTAGACTTCAAAGGGATGTCATCATGATTAAATAACCTTTCTAAGGGGATCAGACCCTTAGGTATCTGATTATTTTTTAAAACAAGCATCCGATGGTTAGCGATTTTATCTTGGAACTCTTGGGGGTTTTCACCTTCCTGCATGATCCAAATAGGGTCATTCTGGTTTTCTTGGTCGGCATGCGTTTCGACAAAGTCATCTACTGTCTCTAAAAATTTCCAGAGTTGTTCATCATCCTCAAAAACTTGCCAATGTTGTATGTTATTCAGTATGGAAGGCCTATGTCTCATTAGTATATGGTATTTTAGTTTGAAAGCAGTGGGAGGTGTGAACGTTGAAGCTGCTTTGTCTAATGCATCTGCCTGTTGATTTTATGCTCTTGGAATATAGTGAATATTGACAGAAGAGAAAAAGTTTTCGATCAGATCCCAAACACAATTTTGGTAGACCTTAACCTAGGATGTTTGGCCTGGTATTGACAATTTACCTGTTTCACAATTAACTCTGCATCACCAAAAACTTCCAAGTTTTTAATTTTCATTCTCCTGGCATCTTCTAATCCTAGTACTAAGGCTTCATACTCACATAAATTATTAGTTTGGTCAATGTTCCACTGTAACCTATAAGAGAAAGGGATAACAAATTTGTCACTAGGTGCCACAAAGAGCACTCCAGCCCCTGCTCCAAAATAAGACGAGGCACCATCAAAAAACATTTTCCAAACACCAGTGCTATATACATCCTGTTTTATTTGTTCTTTTTATTTTTTATTTTCTGTACAACTTTCCTCTATTCATACATCAATATTGTCATCGATAGATAAAATACAATTGCCTAAATATTGATCAACAATATAAACAGGGTAGTTATTTGGGTTATGTGGGTCACTCACCGTGAATGCCAACCTGGTTTCTCTGTACAAGCGCATGAAATGTCCTCCAAAGACCGGGATTGTGGCATACGTCATGTCGAGTTGGAGGGATCCTCCAAGTTTAGTGCCCCAAGACCTGGATAAGAGCATACCATACTTCGGGGATATATCAACGACAACCACATCCATTAGGATGCTTTTTGCAGGTATCTGTGCAAGGTTAACAACTAAGTCTTTTATCATGCCTATACACTTAACTTTTCTTGAATCAAATGAATATAAATATCCATAAGGTCTAGTGATTTCAAGACCCAATCTATCCATAATGGCTTTAGGAATTACATTGTGAGAGGCTCCATAATCTAACATGCAATTATGGAGTAGGTGATCGTGCATAGTCAGTGTGATATATAAAGGGGAAACCGTGTCTTTGGCAGCTTCAAAATGTGGGTCAAAAATTATGTTAGGCTTGTCATCTTCTAAATTTATAACATCGACTTGGCTTTCATTTTCTGAAAAACTGATTAATTTAGCGATTTGTTTTCTGTAAATTGGATTTTTTGCCAGTTCGACAAGGGGTATAGGGATTTTGATTTTATTTATTTCATTTACCAGATTAAAACTTCCTATTGTTTTGTCGATCTCTATGGTTTGGGTTTCTAATCCCTTATTTTTAGCTTTCCTTTGTTGTGAGGTTTTCATTTCAATTACAGGAACCTCCGCTTTCTGTGTGTTTACGGCTGATGTTTCCACTGAATTTGTCTTGGTAGGCTGTGTGTCAGTGGTCTTAGTTCTTATAGTCTACTTTTCAACGTTTTTTGAAAATGACTCGTTTGTTTCACCCCTCGACAAAATCTTTTTCACTGGGGGAGTTGTGAGGCTCTTGTTTCTAGGCCTTAGATTGTACGTTTGGTGGAGTTCGGCCATTATGTCGTTTGCAATTCCCTGATAGGTTGAATCTTCTGTAAAACTGTTGTTCTTGTTATTCTCAGATCTATGTTCTGTAGTTGCAGATTTTTCATAATCTTGCCTCATTAAAAAAGGTTGTAGGCAGTCATCGCCAAGATTATTTATATTTTCTTCTAACTCTTCAAAATCCTCCACATCTTCTGCTCCTATAAAGTTTCAGCTTTTAAAGGGGGTTTGTATTTTTTGATCTTCATTCTTAATTTGTCTTGGTTGATTTTGAAGGTTAGGATTCCTTCTAAGATTTTTTCTGGGAAAATGCTCATTCTTTGCTTGATCTAGTTCCATTCTTGAGATCTTATTTGACAACTCTTTGATTATTCTCGCCATGTCTTCCATTTTGTCTTCCGAAGATCTTCCTGATCTAGAGGGTCCCCCTTGTTATCTGTATCTTCTATTATCTTTTTGTTTCCAGTCTCAAATTTGGTTTTCAGCTTTTCTAATGCCATCATGTTTGATTTAATTTCTAAGGCATCATCTTACATTTTGGTGAGGTCTACTGATATCCTCTCCCTCAATAACAGGGCGAAATCAAGGTCGAAAGCTCCAACGAAGGTTACTTTCACTGCAATTTGGGAGGGTTTGACCTTGGCTAGAATCTTATTATACAATTTATTGAACCTTTGGGTGAACTCGAGGATTGATTCAGAGTTTTTCTTTCTTAGAGCCCCAAATTCATTTAGATAATAGAGTTGGTCTTTCCTTTCCCCCCACTGTCTAATAAAATCATTTTCAAGTTCCTCATATGACAGTATAGATCCTGCTGCTAGATATCGGAACCATGTTTTTACCTGACCTTCAAAAGTATGAACCAAGAGTCTTGAGTAGACATCTTCATGTTCGAGTCCAAGGATGTCGACGAATTGGTCAAAAAAATTGATGTGTTCGGTTGCAGTCAAATCACCCTCTCCTGTGAGTTTCAGCAGATTCTTCATGTAGTTTTCAGGTAGGTCATGGAGAGGAACTGGGAGGACTAAAGGAGCATATCTGGCAGCCACTTTTGAAAATATTCGAGGGGGTGGTACTTGGACACCTGCTCTTCCTCCTCCAGCACCACCTCCAACAGTGCCTCCTTTGGCCGTAGCCATTGATGATTTAGAGGTTGATGCTTGGAGACTATAAGGAAGGGTTTCAGGAGATTGGTTATCAAGGGACTTGGAACTAGAGGAAGGGGAACTAGGGAAAAGTGGACTAGTTTCTTCATATTCACAGGGTGAATATGTTAAGGTCCTAACCCGCACATAGGTAGATAAATGTATTCGGATGTAATAAAGGTCAATATTAATAAGGCCTTTTAATAAAATAGAATAAGGCGGATGTAAGAATACCTAATAGAAGCTTCCGCTTCTAGAAGGATCTTCCTCTAGATGCTTCTCTTAATAGACATATTTAGTATAAATAAGGGTCGAGGGTATGAAAACCCTAGCTTGGAGATTATTGTAACAGAGCGCTGCTCGACTGGAGGTTGCCCCCTCGAAGAGGCCTGTGAACATTGCTATCTGAATCAAAGTGCCATTTCTATTGCTATTTCGTATATCATTTCTGTGTATTGTGAAGATTATTCAGGATATTTTATTGTTATTCTGCCATTTCTAGCATTTCATTTCTGTTCTGCATATTTTATATATCTGGTATCTTGCAGAATATAAAGGAGAATCAACAGGAGTTGTGTCGAGAAAAATAGGATAATCATAGGAGTTCTGAGAGATAGGAAAACAAAGTTCGTGAAGTGAAGAGGTGTCAATTGAAGCAGGAAGTGAGGCAAATCTTTTACCTCTATTGGTGAAAGAAACGGTTGGGAAAATCTCAGTTTTAAAATCAGGCAAGACCAAACCAGGCTCAAGGGTTACAATCCTATCAGTAGGCAATTCCCTGCAAGGAGGTGGGGTATTCGATCCTTCAGGTTGACCTTTAGTATTCGACCGTGTAACTTTCAATATATAAAACTTATTTGTCGATAATATAGTCTGTTTAAGATATCTTTTTGATTTTAAAATTTTTTCTAGATCGGGAAAAGGCGAAGTCTGTTTGTCGTTTGGGTTTTTCTTGGTGTTCTTTCGGTTAAAAGCCAGTTTATTTTTCCTGGAGTCACCAAGTGAAATATAAGGGTAGCCTTAGAAGGTTTTCAATCTTTGTTCACTATCAAAGAGAGAAAGTGTCAATGTCATTCTTCCCAGGGAAAAAACTTCATTTCTTCATTCCCCGGCAACGACGCCAAAAAGATGTTGTTCCTGAGTTTATACTTTAAGGCTCTAAAGTATACTGTCAAGGCATACGAAAGGTAGAGAGAGTTAAGGGTAGAAAGGTCGGTCATACGAAGAAGGGCTATGGTTGGTTTCTTAATTGTCTCTGTCTAGCTTCCCAGTTTTCCTGGATACTAATATCCCTTTCAATTGCTTCCCATGAACATTGTAACTCAACCTGGTTACTTGTTGTCTGTAAGATGGTGTTAAATAAATTTAAGGCAATGCTCGTTTGATCTGATAGTCCAGGATCGATATTGGGCTGTCTTGTAACTGGTACAGTCATGAGGGATAAAGAGTGAAAAGATAAATTCTTGTGTTTTCTTTTAGGGTTTTCTATTTCTGTTTCAAAATATGTAAGAAGAACTCCAAAACCTTGAATTAATAGTATGAAAAAACTAAAGGTCGTTTCTGGTATCTGAGTTAAATTTTGAAAAGGGAATATGCATGAAATCAAAAGAAAACATAAAGCTTTTGAACAAGGTGAGGCATCAATTAAAGAGGAATCTCACTTCGTGACAGAAGAAGAAAATAGTTAGGAAAAACTCTTAATGAAGCATATGATATTGAAATCTAAAACATTTACAGGTCTTGTACTTGCTGATAGTCGATACAGAGGAAATATTATAAATGATTAAATTGCAAGAATAATTAATCACCACAGTAGAGGTTGTACTAAATTGCAGTTAAGCATTCATCAAAGAGATATGTGAAAAATATGAAACAACAGAGAAGCACATAACTCAAATTTGACCAGATTTGCAATCTTCAATCTGTATTTGTATTAATTCAAAAATATCTTCAAATTCTTCTTTACAATGTGCCCAGAAAAAAGCCCCATTTCAGTCTCCTGAAATTATACTTATACCAGATCACCAATACATTGATGGTTGGTGATTTCCTAACTCGTAGGGGCAAACAATTACCAAAATGCAAACCTCAACCGTTTGCATGATTATCTTTTATTTTTCTATCGTCTTGATAATATAATCTTTCAAAATGATACTTCATTGTTTTATTGAAGTATCTCCTTCGTTTGACCCAATACATTCAATACATTTTTCAAGAAAGTGTACAAAATTTTTGGGAGGATCTGGAAAATCCTTCGCTTCGAATAGATAAAATTTTCTCTGAATTTTTGGAAGCCGTTCTTCAATCCCCTTACCAACAAACTTAATTGATTGCAATTTTAAGTTTGGCTTCACCAACCACTTGTCTATTAGGGTAACATCAATTTCCTTTAGTTGTGAAATTTCCATCTAAATTTCGTTCAAACCCTATTTGAAATTCAATTGGTGTCTTACAATGTTTATCTGTCCTAATTGCCCAGTGCAATTGTCTATTCAAATACCTAACGATCCCTTGTCCAACAAATCAAAGATTTCTTTGCAATCGTCTTTGATTTCTTTGGTTATTTTCTTGTTTTCTGCTATGTTGGTTTCCCATACTTTGAGCATGATATCGCCTCTGATCTGCTCTGTGACAGATACCTTTGGAGTTTTCGATACCTCTTCATTTTCTGAACATACAACTGCCTTTTGGAAAGTGGCCCTTGCTGCTTTAGCTTCTTTTTCTTTAAAAATAATATTATCAAAAGAATTGCTTACTTCTTGAAAATAATTCTGAATAATCTCTACTTTGGAGATTAATCTCTACTGCCCAGCTTGTGTCTTCGTATGTACTTCCAGTGTCTGGTCCTAAAAAAATTTCAAGTCTATAACCTAGCCTTTCATTGAATTCAATTTAGCCTGTAGTTGTCTTACCAATTCTTCTTGCCGAATAACCTATATTTGGCTAGTCTACATCTTCTTGTTCATCTCGTCTAAACTTGACTTAAGCGATTGAATTCCCTATTTGTCAACAACCCTGGCTTGATCCAGACATTTATTTATTTCTTCTCTGATATTTTTCTCGGTATATTTTAGTTGGTTTTGCAACTGGACTATCCTGTGGTTACTCTGTTTCAACCTTGTTCTCATATTGTCAACAGTGAATAGATTTGTTGTTGCAAGAGCTCCCATGGAGCCTGCTACCTATGTAGCGAAATCTTCCTCTTCCAAGTTCTGCCCATCTACTAGTACCCTATGTTTCCTTACCATACCACCTTCTCTCATATACATCTCCTGCTTTAATACAACTTTCCTCTTTTTACTGAAAAAGTAATCAGAGGGAGGTATTTCTTTTCTAGAGACATGAGCGAGGTCACTAACATATATGAATCCTATATGAGGGAGCCCAAAAGTAGACTGTAAAGGGGTCAAGGAAGCAATGGGATTACCCAGATCTGTGGATTTGTTTCCGCTGTTGTCTTGGGGGTATCAACCTGAACAGTAGATGATGAAGGGGGAGTATATTGACTAGACTTGGGAGGTGTCCCAAACCTTCTTTTTGTTTCTACTACTGGATTCTCTGTTTGTGGGACTTATTTGTTTTGTGAAGATCCTTCACCCCCTTGTGGATTTTCCTCGGTGTTTTCTTTATCTTGCATTTCTTGTCTGAAACCTGGGGGAGTGTTTTCTTGTTCTGGAGTAGGGGTTGTTGCTTCTCCCTGCAATACCTTGGGCAAACACCCAAAACAAGGTCAAGGGTGCCCTTGGAAAGTGAAAGGTTATGAAGGGTGCCCTTATAGGTCAAGGTCGAGAGTGGAAATGAGGCTTAAGAATGAGTCTCTTGAGAAGGTAATTGGTTTCCAAGGAAGTGTACCTACAAAACTATGTTAGCCCTGCCCATAACAAAGTCCAATATATAATAAATGAAGCCTCAGGACCAAAGGGGATTCGACAAGAAACCTTGTATATACTGCTGCAATTTTGGACAACAAGGTTTCTTGTTGAATCCCCTTTGGTCCCGAGGCTTCATTTATTATATATTGGACCTTATTCTGGGCAGGGATAACATTGTTAAGCAGGTACACTTCCTTGGCAACCAATTAGGTATATATATATATATATATATATATATAATAGCTGCAAGATATACCGTCAAAATCAAGTGTAGGATATTGGAAACAAAGCCAACAATCAATAGATGAATCTCCAATGATTAAAACAAGAATTTGATAGAAATTAGAGGGCTATTAGTTAGTGTTATCAACAACATTTGTAACAGCCTTATGGCTGTAGCAAACATTTGCAACAACAACAAGTTCTAGCCACCAAAATCAACAAACAATCCACCCAAACAATGGCTATTTACTAGTAGATTAATTATGGCATCTTGCAAGTCAATTTTAGCTGTAGAAAAATGATTAAAGAGTGAGATAAATATGAGTTTGTTGCAGCCCTATTGGCTGTAGAATAAAGTTTATTAAAACAATGAGATCACTTGGCTAAACTAGATGCCCTTGGGGCATAATATAGCTTGAAAAATGAAGAATTAATTCCAACTTGAACAATTGTAATATCTCAAAAAATCACGTATACAAATGCATGAATATTCAATCTCTAATGAAATTAGACTAGTGCCTTATCTATTGGGTTATGGGGTCTCTTGTTTATGAGCTAGGGTTTATTACTTCTTTAGGGGTGTAATCCTTTTTACTCCCTAGAGAAAACTAACCTTAGCAAGGTAAATCTACAAGGGTGTAAGCCCTTATACTCCTTCCAACAACCTTTGCAAAATGGATTTTTTCAATGACAACTAAGTAGATATTGATGGAGGGTGTATGCCCTTATACTCCTCCAAGGATTTAGACAATTTGACCTTGAAACAAGAAGAAACAACACAATTATGCATAAATCCCTTACCAATTCCAAGAGATAGCATGAAAAACCCTTCTTTATCAAGAATATTCCACCAAATTACCAAGAAACAAGCATTCAAGAGATGGTGCCTAGCCTTTTCCTCCAATAGACAAGTAAAAGCATCCACAATTGCACCAAAGAGAGATAAAGTGAATTTCCCAAGTAGGGTAAAAATTTCAGCCAAGAGAGTATGCAACAACAAATTAGAGGGAGGTTAACCTCCTCTATTTTCCTTTCACAACTTAAAGATATATAATATTACATAAAATAAAGCCCTTAGAAGGGTGACATCATGCCCTAGAGGGTGACATTAGGCCTCAAAATGAGACATTGAGCCTCCAAGTGAAGATGATTTGGACTTCAAAGGCCACATGTCACCTCATCATGTGCTAGAGTGACAAGTAATGCATCTCTCTTCTTCAAATCACATCACATCACCACCATCATCATCAAACCCCATCATAACCTCATCAATAAAGGTGATGTCAAGGGCTAGTGTATGATGTCCTTGGCCTCCCAAGGTCAACGTTCAGGTGCAATGGGACACAATATGATAATCTCATATTGTCCAAGTGCCTAAAAAGGAAACTTTCATCTTCCCACATGTGCAATGAGTGGGGGCACATCATCCATCATGTGGGCTTCAAGCCCTTATGAAAGTCCAAGTGACCTAGTTCCTCCATGGGAAAGCTTCTGGAGAGGTCCTACAAAGACAAACAAGTATGCCCTCCAAGGGTCCACAAGTCACACTTATCATTCCAGGTAAGCCATATTTGCTAAAAGAACCACCCAAACATGTGCATTTGTTGGAATATTTACCAATATTGAGGGGGGGGGAGGGGTTGAATCAATATTAAGCATTTTTTACCATTTTTAATCACAACATGTAAACATTAATGTATCAACAATGTATCACTTTATGATTGCATTCAATATATCATAAACATATAATCACATATACACAATACACAATAATTTTACGTGGAAACCCAAATAGGAGAAAACCATAGAACACTTTTTAATATATATCTTGAAGATTGATTCACCAGAAGAACCAACTTCCAAAATTTTCCAGCACCAACTGGAAGGAGGATCCAACCTCCTTGTTTACAGAATCCAACCGGAAGGAAGCTACAACTCCCTATATTCTCTAACTCCAACTAGAAGGAGGCTCCAACTCCCTAGTTTACAGGCTCCAACCTAAAGGAAGCTCCAACTCCCTAGTTTCTCCAGCTCCA
>JASDQU010309930.1:169754-197621 GCA_032191745.1 Picea mariana | reverse complement strand
TCTAGAGTGGTGCTATCGAAAATCATTTTCCCTCTACAAAATTTTGATTTTGAATATTGAAAATTTTTCCCTCTCGTCAATTTAATTTTTTTGTTTCTCCATGTTCTCAAAATAATTTATATATGTTTAAAAAAATAAATTAGTTTAAATGAGCATTAATGGATTTTTTTTTTTAATTTGACAAATTTTATAGAGAATATTAATTTAATAAAAATAAATATTATATAGGGAAAAGTTTGTAAAGTAAATTTTTTGAGGATTGGTTCTTTATAATTAAATTGATTGTGTTAAGGGTTATATATTTTAAAATTGTCTTTACAAGATAAAAACCAAAACCAACTTATTTTGGAGAGAGTTTCATTTTAAGGTGTTTTTCTTTAGGATAAGTATGATATATTATTAGCCATAAGGATTAGTTCAAGTAATCATGAGTCAAATGAGAGATATTATATCTCTCCCCCAAAGTTGGGGAGGTCATGGGTTTGTCTATGTTGATCCCCTTGAGGTTAGGTTCTTGGAACTCAGGCACCAATATTCCACCATGTTTACGAGCATTCTACCATGTAAACTTTTACACGATGAAAAATTTTGATGGTAAAAATATCATTTTAAATTTTAAATCAAGAATATTCTAGTGGTAAAAAAATGTGATGCATTTTCTCTTGAACATCATTGTACCGAAAGCTCACTTGAGATGAGTTGGAGCTTGGGCACATTTCTCTGCAACTAGGGTTTTCCCTAGCCACCACCCTCATTCTTGATAATAGTTTTGTTCACGTTGCATTTGTTTGGAGAACTGACGACAATGATCCTGGCTTTGGATATATTAATGGTCGTAGTCGGCATTTGTACTTGTTGAACCTTCAATCTCTGAACTATGCTCTCATTTGTTGTGGTCCATGTGTGCAATCTGGAGTTAGTTGAAGCTATTCATTGGCCTCTTCTTCATGGGTGGGCCTTCCTTGTCTGTTGGCCAGAGGAGATTTTCCAAAAGGGTTGATTCCATCCCCATTCTCGAGTTGGGGCACTCTGTGGCAAAAACAAACTCTATCATTCTAACAAAGCGAAGTTTAGTCAGTAAGTTTTTAGGCCTTTGGCCCAATCCTAGGATTGTACTATAATGGATTTCCAAGAATTGGATTGAGCAAGACTCTACTACTTTGTTTTATTGTGGAAAAGTTTTTTATGTATTTATTTTTTAAACCAAAGAAGATCGAGACCTAATCTTGGCCTTAATTAATGTCGCTAAAGACTCATCCAATTATTCTACCCAATGTTTCAAGATCATTCTAGATGCATTAGGAGATGAAGATGATCTTGACATTGAGAGTGATAGACCTAGTCCCAGATCCAGTGGTCATGCTTCTAGTGGTTTCACCGCCTCGAGTGCTCTTGATGATATAAAATTTTTTGATGTAACAAGTAGACCATGGGAACATCAAGAATAAAGAGGTCGTTTTCACACTCTAATGGCGCGAGTGGTTACCTTCAACATTGTTTAACATAACTTCAACATGGTTTAACATTCATATGACATCGAGAAATATTTAAAACCCCTCCTATGACATTTAAAACATTTAAAAGTCAAAATGTATGAGGATAAGAGTGCATTAAACTTAATAATTTTGTATTTATTTATGATAAATCTTTAAATATGGTTTTGCTTAATCCTATTGAATATGAAACTTAAAAGGAAGAAGCCAAATCAAGTAAGAAGACAAATCGCAAGACGACTTCATTATTGAGAAAGGAAGAGATTTTACCATAAAAGCTAGTTGTGGGAGGAGCATTTTACTTTGCACAGTAGTAGCAGGACTGTCGATCATAAAATCTAGTAGAGTGGGAGGAGAATTTTAATTTTCTACATAACAGTAGCAGTAGCAACACCTCTCATGTGATTCGAGTGGATTCCAATATTTAATAAATCACACATATAACACGTAGGAAGGAATAAAGTCCACAATGGCCAAAATTGAATTGAAAAAGTTCCCTCATAGAAATCAAATCTCAAATCATTGTTAGTAACCCATAAGACACAAGACCATGAGCCCCCGCTATAAACACCTTAAAGACTGACTTAACAGTCCAATGAGGTTCTATTTTCTTAATAACTCCTTCTTTACTACAAATAGCCAGAGACACACACTTTGATTTATGAGGGAATAAACCAAGGTTAATAAGATTGTTACGCTTACTACAAAAGAGACGAGGTAGGATTTCTTCTATACAAGAGGAGGTTCGATGAACATTTTTCTCCTTCGGAGTGGCTTAGAATTTAAGATTCTAGAGTGAGGCCCTTGGTCGCCCAACCTTGGCCATTCTCTTCATGCATTTCGTTATGACTCTTCAAGCATTTAATTAACCAACATAATTAATAATTCAACCAACATAATTAAAAATTATTTAAAGAGAATAATAATTCATACAAATTAAAATATCTAGTTATGTACCTCATCGACCAACGCAACATTTTTATCATCCCTCTTCTGTATCTCCTTATTGATCATCCAACTCAATATCTGTATCAGCATTTGGTTCAGAAACACTATTGAAAGGATTGATGATATCATCATCATCATCAATGTCATTTTCAAGCATATCTTCATTGATATCATCATCAAGAACCGGTGCAATGTCTCCTACGCCTAGTTCATCTTCTCTGTCTTCTTCATCTGTCGACCCATATTCTTCCTGCTCTAGCTCTAGATCATATTCTTCTTCGATATCATCTTCCTCATCTACAGTATACTTTATTGGCCTTCCTCTTGGATCATATCTAACAATACATGACCAATCCCTTTTACCTAAAACCTTTGAGTAAAAGACTTGTTTACATTGACTTGGAAAAACATAGCAGTCGTTTGTTTTTTCAAAAACCATTGTTTTAATCATCGAAAATCTATTGGCATGTTGAATAATGGTTCTTTCATCATCATGTTCATGTGTTCGTAACCTATAACATTTGACATCAAACAAAACTAATTTGAAGGAATTAAAGTCACACTCAATTATATCATTCAAAAATCCATAGTATCAAGGATTAAAGGAGATGGTGGTTAATTATTCAAAGTCCAAATGAACTTTGGATCAATGGTAAGGTTGTTAAAGGAATATAATTAGGTCTAGACAATGAGTACTAGGTCTTTTGAAAGAGTAGTGGAATAAACTCTTCCTTTCTCTCAATCAATTTGTCACTTTGTCTCGAATAAAGAAATCCTTCATTCTCCTTGAGGGGTTGTGTAAAGAAAGCTAGTACATGTGAAATGAAGCATAGGATAATGTTTCCCCCCTCCCCGTGTGGATTAGAGGAGATGGTAGTCGATGATTCAAACTTCAAATGACTTTGGTCCAAGAGAAATGGAGCTTAAGGGGTATAATTAGGTCTAGATAACATGAGTTTGGTATTTTCAAAGAATGGTGAAATAACATCTTCCATATAATGAGTGAATTTTTTGCTTTTAGAAGAAATCCCAAATAGGGAAATCCCTCATTCTCGTTAAGGGACTGAGTAAACAAAGCTAGTACATGTGAGATGAAGCATAGGGTAGCATACACCCCCTCTTCATGTGGCACCAGAGGAGATGGTGCTTAATGATTCAAACTCCATGTTTGACTTTCATCCTAAGAGGAAGGTTGCTTAAAGGATAGAATTAGATCTAGACAGTGAGAGTTAAGGTTTTTGAAAAAGGAATGAACTAACATCCTCCATGTAGTGAATGGATTTTTTATTTTAGAAGACACATGAATAGGGAAATTCATGCTCAGACCCATTTTTTTGCCTAAAAAGCGGTTTGTTTTCTCCAGAGTTAGCCTACTTCGATTGAACACCATTAATAAATATTTGTAGAAATAAGTACACTAATTTGTGGTTGTGACATTTACAGATTGAACACCATTAATACAAATTAATAACTATTTGTAGAAATACGTACACTAATATGTGGTTGTGTCATGATGTCATACATAAACATTTTGAAAAAATTTCAGTGTTGGACCCATTCATAGGTCATCGTTGTCCATCATGTACTCTAGCCCTAGTACAATGTCTTTTAATAGTTGTTTCCTTTAAAATCCGACCAATCGAAAAGTTAAAATGCAACGAGGATGAGATGAGATGATATATAGAGTGGGTCTTTGAGTGATATTTGAGTATAAGGGAAAATATATCTTCCATGTTATACACAATACAAGGGAAAATGAATACCAAGTGAACAATTGTTTAACATGTGGAGACCATTATCTCAAACATTGACTCAATTCCTCCATTGATCCAGTTGATGTATTGGACCTCACTCAACATTGAATACTACCTAATTATGCATCATGTTATTTGGTATCCCTTTGGAAAAGTATCAATAAGCCCCTCATTGGGTGCTCCCATATCAATATTGACACTTGACACACCAATAATCAACCTCCATTCCTCTAACAAACTCTACAAATATTTGTAATGAAAAAGTTCATAATACATGTTGTGGTTTAACCATCTTACATTGCCTTGGAATATCCGCAAGAATGCACAATTTCTCACACCCTCGTACATGGATCAAGATATTATCAATGATAAATTGGGTCCGGTCATATTTATTCCTCTCAATGAACTTCCTCTATGTTTTACGTTGGTGTTCATTAGACAATGAATTCAACCCAACATAAAAAAAGAATGATTAAAACAAATTTGACCATGAGTAATATTATCAATAGCAATAGACTCCCTTGCAATCCTCAACCTAATAAACAATTTTTTAACATGTGGAGACCACTATCTCAAACATTGGTTCAATCTCTCCATTGAGCCACATGATGTATTGGACGCCACTCAACATTCAATAATTCCCAATTATGGAGAATGCTATTTGGTATCCCTATGAAAAAATATCAATAATCCCCTCATTGGGTGCTCCCATCTCAACATTGACACTCAATCCACCCTTTGTAATGGACCTTGGGAAAAATATTACATGTAAACATTTGTGGACACCACACATGCAGTTCCATAGATGCATGTTTTGCATTCACCCCAACCTTATCCCAAACTTCAACATTAGTATTTTCGACATGTGCTTGAGCCCCTTCAACATCAACATTTATTCACATGATTTGTAGATGCAACTCTACCCACAGGCCTGTGGGAAGAGTTTTAGTTGTAATTGTGGGAAGAGTTGTAGCATCCAAGGTAGAGTAGTAGAGAGTGAGATCTACTCTGAGGCATGAAGAATACTTAACCCCAAATTCAAAGACCTTCTCTAATGATGAGATGTACCATAGGAGAAGATATATGGGAAAAAGGAAGTAGGTATTTCATGGATTAATTGACCCATCTCTCCTACCATATGAGGTTGAATGAATAAAACTGAGTATATTTGGCTGTCCCAAGGGGGAATTGGTGGGGTTCCCGAATTTTCCACTGCGTAGTTGACTGGTAGAGGTAGTGCATCGATGGGTAAAATGAGTTAAATTAGAAAAATTACTCCCATTTCCAAAACTAACTCAATAAATGACTAAAATGTACTCTCATTTCCAAAACTAACTAAACTAAATCTAGAGTATGATAAATTGTTTTGATATACTTTGCCATAATGTGATGTAAATTTCTAAAACTTGCAACAACTACATTAACTTATTGGGTTAATGTTCCATATCTAGGGCCCTATAATATTTAACCCATGAATGAAATATGGTTATCATTTCAAGGATTGGTACACCATGGATGGTTGTTAGTCCTATTCCATGGTCGAAGGCTAAAATCCAGGGAATTGAGAAATAAAATTTACTTTATATGCTTAAAAAAAGTCATGAATTAGGATTTGGGCCATCACAGAAGTCCCACTTTCCATTGTATGTTCCTAAATGACCACCATATATGAGGATTGTGCCTCTCTATTATTACTGTTGTCATTCACCCACCACAAATGTCATCTTGCACTGACCCCGCATAGTGAGCAGTGAATGGGGACAATGTTGAAATTTCTTCAAACTGTGCATGTATGCGTCGAAATTTGACATGGTTAGACTAGACACATGGCTTGACAGTATGGGCGGGTTTCAATACTCAAGGATGTATGATGTCCCCACATAATATTTGATATCCTCCACATTTTCATCAACATTCATCATGCTACACCTATCATTGTCATCATTCGTCATTCCCTTCTATAGAATTGTCGTCGCAACTATCTTGAAATTTGTCATGGAACTTCAAATACACCCATCACAAATTTCTTCCATCGACCCCACATAATATTTGAGATCATCCATGTTTGCATCAATGTTAAATATAATGGATGTCTCATAGTGAGCATAGTGAATGGGGTCTTCCTTGAAGGTGAATGAGCATAGTGAAATTTCTTCCACTGACCCCACATAGTAAGTAGTGAATGGGGCCAACATTGAAATTTATTCAAACTATGCATGTATGCATCGAAATTTGACATGGTTATACTAGACACATGCCTTGACGGTATGGGACTAGGGTTTCAAGACTAAAGGAATATGTCTGATGTTCCAGCCACATAATTTTTGATATCATCCATGTTTGCAACAACGTTCATAATGGGGCGTCTCATATTTGTCAAATGTCGTCATTTCCATCCGTAGAATATTTGTTGGAACTCTCTTGAAATGTCATGGAACTTCCAATTCAACCACCACAAATGTCATGCACCGACCCCGCATAGTGAGCACTAATGAATGGGGCCAACGTTGAAATTTCTTCAATATGTGCCTGTATGCATTGAAATTTGACATGGTTAGACTAGACACATGCCTTGACAGTATGGGAGGGTTTTAAGACTCAAGGATGTTTGATGTCCCGACCACATAATCTTTGAGATCATCCATGTTTGCAACAATGTTCATAATGGGGCATCTCATATTTTTCAAATGTCGTTGTTTCTCTCTGTAGAATCTTTGTTGGAACTCTTGGTAAGTGTCATGGAACTTCCAATTCAACCACCACAAATGTTATGCACTGACCCCACATAGTGAGGACTAGTGAATGGGGCCAACATTGAAATTTCTTCAATATGTGCCAGTATGCATCAAAATTTGGCATGGTTAGACTAGACACATGCCTTGACGGTATGGGAGGGTTTCAAGACTCAAGGATGTATGATGTCCCGACCACATCATCTTTGAGATCATCCATGTTTGCAACAACATTCAAAATGGGAGTCTCATTGTCAAATGTCATTGTTTCCATATGTAGAATCTTTGTTGGAACTCTCTTGAAATGTCATGGAACTTCCAATTCAACCACCAAAAATTCCATGCACCGACCCTGCATAGTGAGCAGTGAATGGGGCCAATGTTGAAATTTCTTCAATATGTGCCGGTATGCATCGAAATTTGACATGGTTAGACTAGACACATGCCTTGACGGTATGGGATGGTTTTAGGACTCAAGGATGTATGATGTCATACAAAAACATTTTGAAAAAATTTCAACGTTGGCCCCATTCATAGGTCATCATTTCCCATCATGTACTCTAGCCCTAGTACAATGTCTTTTAATAGTTGTTTCCTTTAAAACTTGACCGATTGGAAAATTAAAACAAAACAAGAAGATCCCTATTACAATGTTTTTTAATAGTTGTACTCTAGATGAGAAGACCTGCAAACCATTTTTAAAGTGTCGTTATTATAGAAAAATTGTCACAACATCTGTAAAATGCAACATATGTATAGATTTTATAACATCGCAATTCCGATGATCATTGACCAAATCAAAGTTGACTTGGTCAAAATACTAGGTGACCGTTGGAGGGGGAAAACCTAGTTTCCACAATGTCACAATTGTGACCATTATCTTCACAAACGTGGCAAGATAGATGACTATGTCACAAACGTGGCAAGAGAGACGACTATGTGGAAAACATGGCAAGAGAGATGACAATGTGGCAAGAGAGACGAATATGTGGAAAACGTGGCAAGAGAGATGACAACATGGCAAGAGAGACGACAACGTGGCAAGAGAGATGACAATGTGGCAAGAGCAACGTCAACGTGGCAATATCGACATTATCGGGCAATATGGAAAAAAAAAATTAAAATTTCCTCTATTTTTTGACAGTATGGCCAATTTTGTCCATAATGACGCAAATAGAACGTCAGAATTTTTATAATATGTACTAGTGGGGGGATACATTGGGCGGCCATTATCCTCGATAGTGGATGTGATCCTTTGATTAATTACATATTGTGTACACAGAGTGGAAATGATGGTTGGCAGACTATGATCAAAGTAGCGCATCATCAATGTGGTGGTTCCTTTCTAAGGATATCTTGGGACCCTTGGATTTCAGTAGGATATATTGCCACAGTTGAAACGAAGGAGAGAGCCACTTTTTTATCTCATGAGATTGGTCCCCTATTAGATAATTACATTCATGGGTTGAATGAGTTATTGCAGCACTGAGTGGCCTTGCTTCTTGGAGGTTTTCAGGAGGCCTCTTATGTCAATGCATTATCAGAGTACGCATTGAGTGGAGGATGCTTCACATCTTACAGGGTGTTTTTGGATCCTAGAATCATTTTCAGTTTCAGTTTGGATCAACCGATGGAGCATTAGGTCATGATGGCATTGCTTCAGGACAAAAAATCTTTGGGAAGGGAGGAATTTTCATGTCCCCATTTTCTAATTCCCTAGTTTTTAAGTAGAAGGGACTCACACACATTGTTAGTGGAGAAACAAGAGTGAAAATGGAATCATTTAATGTCACTTAGTTGGGAGATATTATTAAATTTACATTAGATCTAGACCAGGAGGAGGATCCATATAGGGTCTTGATTAGAGCTTCACTTGGGAGTTTGTCCTACTGCGGGAAGGATACCAAAGTGCAGATGATGGTTACATAGGATTTTGGACAGGTCCAAGCCCATCCATCTGTAGGATTCCATAGGATTTTAGGGAAAACCAAGTTCAAGGCACCCCCGCGAATTGAGACTAGGTCATCTCGCGAGGCTCCACTGGATGACGGACTTTGTCCCATGAAGACCTATGTAATCAAGGTTTTCAATAGTTCATGAGGGTTTTATCTGTGAAGTTTACAAGTGGGAACTGAAATATGCTCGTAGAGAAAATAACATTGTGGCCCACAGGCTAGGAGATATTATGTAGTTGACACCATCTATTGGCATCATTATAGGTTTCTTGAGATTTTTTCTATTTAGTGAATATTGTAGTTTCTCTATGACCACTAGTTGTAATGTTTTGTTGAAGCTTCCTAGCAACAATTATACTTATATTTTTGTCTATATTTATAGTCTCCATTCATAATAAAGGATGCCAAATGGTGTCACTTTCATTCATTGTGTACTTGGATTAGTAATGTGTTCACCCAATGTGATGCATTCAAATCATTTGTGAAAAGTACTCAATCAGTTAATAACTCATATAATACAAGTATTTGAAAACATTACACAACCAAAACCACATAATGGACAAGAAACCTTCATTTCCCTAGCATATTCCTATCGGGGAATACTACAGAAAATGGTCTAAGGTGTGATGGTATTAATCAAAATAGTTCAGATTGGAACCCTATACAAGTTATTAGGGAATGTATACTTGACTGGATGGAAAAACATTGATGTTCCTGAAGTCAACTTGACTTCGAATCAAATCAACTCAAATCGGGATCATTCAATTCAAATTGACTCGACAAGTATTTGTCAAGTCGACCCAATGATGTGATGGCATGAGATGATGTGAAATATTAAAGAAAAAGGAATTTGACCTATGAAAAATGAAGGTATGGTCGAATATTTCCATGAATGTAATTTAGAAGTCGATTTTTTTGAACACTGCATATATGGAAAATAATGTTGGGTGAGGTTTCCATCTGAAGTGACAAGGGAAAAGAGGATTCTAGATTTGGTTGATAGTGATGTGTTTGGCCTTGTTTTAGTGCCCTCACTTGGTGGATCCATGTATTATGCCTCCTTCATAGATGATTTTTCCAGGAAAACGTGGATATATTTCCAGAGGAAAAAATCAAAGGTTTTCAATAAATTCAAAGAGTTTAAGTCTCTTGTGGAAAACCAAAAAGATAACAAGATTAAGGTGTTGAGAACTGGAAATGGTGCTGAATTATGTGGAAAGTATTTTGAGCAGTTCTGCAAGAAGTGTGACATATCTTGCCAAAACACCACACCATATACCCCACAACAAAATGGATTTGTTGAAATAATTAACATAACATTGATGGAAAATGCATAGAGCATTCTCAGTTGTGTTGGGATCACATACAAATTCTGGGAATAGACAAATGACCTTGCAAAATACTTGGTGAATATGTCTCCTTCATCGATGCTAGTAGACTCAAATACATATGACATATGGTTTGGTAAGAATCCTTCACTTTCACATCTCAAGGTATTGGTTGTGATGCATTTGTTCATTTTCCCAAGGAAAAGTGGAGGAAGATGGAAAAAAGGAAGTTATGCATATTTTCGTTAGATACAAAGAATGAATCTCAGGATATAATCTTTGGGATCCTACGTCAAGGAAAACATTGTGCATTCGAGATATGGTCTTCATACAAGTCAGAAGGATGTCTCAATATGAAGTGGTTCAAATAGTAAATAATCCATAGAAGTTAATGTTTGAACTAAGGAACGAAGAAGAAGATGATTTAGATGAGTCGACTAAATCATATTGTAACACCCCTAGGCTGAACCCCAAATTGTAAATGTAAATGTAAAAATTCTTATAAGATGGTGAGTTGTTGATATAATTTTGCATGCACCTTCCATGGTATAGTGCACACCTATACTGTGTGCTAAAATGATGAAGTGTGCACATTCCAGGATATCACGCGCATCAAACTTAGGTGTGCATGATTTTGAGGCCATGGAGCCTTTATGTATATGTTGTGTTTTATAGGCTGGTGAGCTAGTTATTATAAGCTAGGATGATTATGTGTGGAATTAGGATAGAGAGCCTAGATGTTAAAGGTCGGTGAGTATATTTTTGTATATGTCTTATCATTAGCATAATACATTATTGCATGTAGACTGACCATGATAAAAGAGTATGGGGGACTAAAATCCACTAGTTAGAGAAAGGGGGGGCTAAAAGTTAAGGAAAAAGGCCAATCTAGGGAGATTAAGACAAAAATAAATATTATATTAATATTTATTAAAGTATAAAATATGGATAATTATTTTATCCTAAGTTCTAAGGATGGGAAAAAGTGGGCCAAAGTAGCTCCCAACATGACAAGTGTCAATTTGGGAGCATGCATACATATATTTTGGACTTAGTTCATTTTCCCATTCATTCCATCATCATTCACTCACTCATTCAACTGTCCTCTGGACATTTCGGTTGTTATCATTGTACCAATACCCTTACCTGTACCTCTATCAGTACCATACATGTACATGTATCTGTAGTTGGTTATCTTAGGAGATTGAATGAAGAAGCTGGTTGTTAGGCCCGTGGGATATTGAAGAGGCGGGTTTTCATTCCCGTGAGAAATTCTCTCTAGGTGAGAGAACTTTTGGGAATGGATTTCCTGAAGGTGCCAAACTGCAACTACATGGCTCTTAGACTTCCTGTTCGGCCTGTTGTTGAATCCATGGAAGGGAAGTGGGGCAGCCAAAGGACTATTGAGAAGAGAAGGGGTACACTTCCTGAGGCGGGACATGCATGTGGGGAATGAGGGAATGTAGGCTATTAGTTTGAGTTGGCAGCTATGACAAAGTCTTTCATGTTGTCTAAGATACATCATCCTGGTTAGGAATCCCTTTACCCAGGTGGAGTTTAGTCCTAGCTCAGGGGTGATCCACTATTAAAAGTGATGAGCAACGTGGTCTAAGGCTATGAGGTTCATGGAAGGTATGCATGTAGTTGGTGATATTATTACCAAGATAAGTTTCAATTGTGTGTTAAATTACATGATGCATTATTATTTATGTGTTTATTTTTATGGTTTTTTCCTATGTGTGGTTTATACCTGTCTTATATTTAAGGTTATTTTCTATCTATGTTGGATGTATATGTTTACTATTATTTCCGTATGAATCTGTGCATTTACAGAATGTATTTGTATTTGTTGAGTTATATATATAAAGTTCTAAAATATTTTTTGTTTGTATATGTTTTACTTTGCATACAGTTTGAAATTTTTTATGTGGCATAGCCCAGTTGGATGTTGGGGATGTTACAATATGGTATTAGAGCATGAAATATTTTCAGTGGCATGACCCAACCTAGGTGGCCGGGTATGTTACACATATGAAGAGGTGGAACAACTGACCCCAATCATAAGAAGGTTTGAATGAGTAATAAAACCAATCAAAAGGTATATTCCACCTGACTTATGTTCCTCATTTGTGTTAACTTCAACTTACGAGTAGCCCAAGTCATCCAAGGAGGAAACTGACTTGAGAGAGGGTAGATTCTATAAGAACTCCATGGTTAAAGAGATGGAATCCTTGCATAAAAATGAGAAATGCAATTTAGTTGAATTACTTAGTGGAAGAAATTCCATCGATAGCAAGTGGGTATTCAATAAGAAGTTGAACACAATAGGTCAAGCCAAGAAATTCAAATATCGACTAGTAGTAAAAGGATATTCCCAAGTCAAAGGAGTCGACTTTGGTGATATTTTTCCCTTGTTGAAAAATTAACTTCCATTAGAGTAATAATGTCTCTATATACATCTTTTGATCTATAAATATAACAAATGGACATGAAGACAACATTCCTACATGGGGACCTGGAAGAAGAAATCTACATGAAACAACCTGAAGGATTTGTAGTAAAGGGAAAGAAATATTTGGTGTGAAAATAAAAAATATCCCTTTATGGTCTAAAGAAATCACCAACGACGCGGTATCAAAATTTTTACACATACATCCTTAGTTTGGGATTTGTGAGAATCAAAGTTGATCATTACATATATTCCAAGGGAAAATTGGAGAAGAGAGTGAAGAATATGTACATGGCTTTGTCAATGTTGATTGGGCTGGAGATATATATCTAGATCGACGAAGGTTGACCAATGGATATTTGTTGTGGGGTGGGAAATCCCTCCTACAGACTAGCACTAAGGGTTTTATCATGCATGCAAAAATGACCTAAAGATTCTTACTTTTTACCATCATCCCATGCCTAGACCTCCATTACTCATATGTAAATACAAGGCTCAAGAGATTAAGTTGGCGTACCTTATTTTTCGTGTTTAGTGTCGATCCCTTTTCACGTTTGATTGTTCTTTGACTTCAACTCTCCTCCCAATGCTGAATACATTCACTAAAGAGAAACAAAGAACTCCACATGCATTTGATCTATGAACTAACGGGTTAGATATTTAATCAATCATACAATCAATATTCCAATAATGACAATCTCATATGGCAGGATGGGAAAATAAATTCTTTTATTAACTTCACAATGATACCTTACAATGACAAAGTCGGCTACTGCTCCTTGATCGTGGTCCTGGGCTCTTCTTCCACTGTTTTCCAACTTCTTTTATCTATACTTCTCTTTGCACAAGGATGGCTAAAGGTTGGGACAAAGGGAATGCTTAATCGGGTATAGTTTCTTTACTATGATTCTCTTCCTTTTAAATGGGACCCCTACCCCTTCTTTTATAGGTTACAAGGAGCTAGGTATTTGGTCGAATGACCAGCCATGCATGGCCAAAAGGTTTAGTTAATTTACCCAAATTTGTGTGTTCCATCAACAACTTTCCTTTTTTCATGCTTTTGTAAGTACACACAGGATGTCTTAGGTCAGCTAGAGTGTACACGCATGCAGTAATGGAGCAGGGCGTGTGGGCCTTTATAAAAGGGGTTCTTAAGAAGAGTTGTTCAGCAGTGTTTTGGCAAATAAGGAATCTGAGATGGCCTGATGTCAGGTAAGAATGTCTGGTGAAAATTAGGGTTATAATATATGCCCCCTAATGTGTGAGGTCAGAATAGTATCTAATGGCCGAAATACATTAACAATCTTCACCAACGTTCCAAACAAGTGAGCCCAGGGACCAAAAATCAGGAGGTTCCTTCTACAAAATAATAATTGTCTCATTGAGGTGGACAAACCCATGCTCAAGATGAAATAAAATCATGGCTACCAATCAAATACACTGAATATCCATGTCATATAACTATATAAAGTGTAGCTGCGAGAAATACACAGCGAAGCTACATCTTGAAATCAAAAAGATATACATGTAGAGTATCCATCTTCTAGAAGTTGATAAGGCCTGTTGGCTGGAGATGAGGTCTTTAGAGCTCGAGCAACAACTTCAAAATATTCAAAACTCGGGTAGGAGTGTAATATGAGTGTACGACTTCACTACCCAGAGGTCTTCGACGGCTCATCAGGTATGGACTAGAGAATATTGATTATCAAACTGAAGGCTTCATTGATTTCGAACAAAGACTTGATTGGACTTTTGGGATGGCCGGGCATGAGGGCAAGAGACAAACTGCAGAGGGTCCAACTCATTCTTGGTAAAAACTTCCCTTGGAAAATAGCACAATGAATGATGAGACCTAGATAGCATGGCATTAAGATAAGTTTACGAGGCAGGAGGCAACGCAAACCCTCCATATGTTTGGAAGAATAACCAAATGGAGGAGGACACATCTTAATGTAGAGAGAACAACTTCGTAAGGTCATATTAAATCCCAGGGTTTGAAAAACAAACGGGCATATGTTATTTATCCAAGGGCGACTCATTATGCTGCCAATACAAAGAAAATACTTTCCCCTTCCTCTTTTTGGGTTATATTTTATTTTTTTGTATTTTTCAATAATTTTGGAAAAAGAATAAAAGAATGTTATGTTACAAAGGAGGAATGTGTGATGCAAACATACAAGTTCGAGGTGCAAGGACAAGATTGATGCTCAAAGAAAGGACACTCAGGAAAAATCCCTCCTGGGACCAAAGGTGTCAAGACGCAGAGGCAAAGTGCTATAGGGCTTGCATATAAGGCATGCTTCAGATGGTTCAGTTGAGAACAAGATGGAGTCGGCATTAGACCAAGACGCAGGTATGAAAACGTAGTTAGAAAAACACACAATGGTAACATCCTTCGATGTAAGTTTAATGAGCCAAGAGAAGGTAACCTCAACAGTTTTTCATATTTAGAGTGTTTGAAAAACATAAAAGGAGACTCCACTAGGGTACCTTTTTCGAAAGTAGTCTAGTCGGTTTGAAAAAGGGGTAAATTAGCACCGAAAATACATCTATTCAAAACCATTTTAATGAGTTTGATAAAGAAAATATCACTCAACAATTTTTTCATTTTTAAAGAGTCTGAAAAAAGCTTAACTATGGACTCCATGAGGAATGTTGTTCTAGACCATTTTAATGAGTGTGAAAGAATAAGGTCACTTGACGATCTTTTCAATTTTAGGGAGTCTGAAAAGAGCTTAACTATGGACTCTGTGGGGGTTCCTTTTTTGTAAATTTAGTCCCTCAGGCCCGAAAAAAGGGTTAAAATTATACCTCAGGTTACTCTTCTAGAGAACTGAAGTTCCTTAGAGTATACCTTTGTTCGTATAGTTGACCATCTAGACCAAAAAAGGGGTAAACTACCTCTAGATAGACGTGACTTCAAATTTCAATTTAATGAGCGTGAAAGGCCACAAGATCGCTTGACAATCTTTTCATGTTTAGAGGGTCTGAAAAGGGCTTAAAAGAAGACCCGTTACTTTTTGGGAGTCCCGTGGGTGAGGTCAAGAGTGATAAAGAGTCATGCATATGAGTCTCAAAACTCATAACCAGGAAAAACTAAAAGAACTCTCAAGCCTTTAGTCAGTACGGACACCATAATGCAACCGAGATCTACCTAGGGCATCCATGTTCTGGTAATCTCTACCACCAACTTGCGACGCTTCTAAAGAAGTAATGATGGTACCGTGTCACAAATTTATGGGATCAATCCTATGGCAAAGAGATAGAGACAACAAGATACAAAAGTAGGGGTGGAAACCTAACCTATATGCTCAAGTTGACCATTTGAGATTTTTCCCCATGGACCATCAAAAGTGACCCAAAACTCCAAAGAATGCCCTAATACCCGATCGTAACCTTCCAAACCAACTCTTGAATCACTCAAATGGTTTTCAATTGAAAGAAAATGATAAGGGGGGCCAAAAAAGTGACAAAAAAGGGCCAAAAAGTCTATAAATAGAATTTTCCAGCTCATTATCACCATTGCTGATTTGAAAATTGACTCTAGAGAAAAAAAAACCTTTGATAAAAGTAGTGATTCCGGGAGCTACGGTGGACGAAACGACCATCCGTCTGGACCAAGTAAGTATAAACTACCTCCCTTTGCTTTTTAATTCTTTATTTGTGCATTTAATTTGGTTTTTTTGGGGGGCGTCGAACTTTAAAAGGTAGGCCCTAGGTCCACGTGGGCTATCCTATGAAAACTCACATATACACTCGCTTTGTCTGATGTCAAAGCACATGTACACATGACTGTCATCACAACAGCCCACGTGGACCCTCCCTTGAGTGCAAAAAGATTTTTTAAAAAGCAAGGCCTAACCCTCTAAAAATTTCCCCATGTGCAGGATGTATGTGCAATGGAGAGAATGAGAGCATGAAGATATGAGCGCACTAGCTGGGGAAGACCCTAACACTATGCTAGTGTTAATGCAATGTGGCTTGCTCAATTTTTTTCTGTGTCCTTTCATGAGAGCACAACCTAGGCTATTGAATGCCTTGGTTGAATACTAGAACCCTGATGCAAAATATTTTATGTTAGAGGGGTAGTCACTGGTGCCTACTACAGAGGATATATACCTTTTGACTGGCCTCTCCAAGAGAGGGGAACCAATCAATTTTCAGACATTTCCTTCAGGACCTCATAACATATCGAAATTGATAGGACTTTATTGTGAATATGGTACAGATCGATCGAGCTCTCGGGTGCCAATAAACAAGATCATTGATTTATCACTACAGGCAATTGCGTTTCTTATTAGGTAGATGACTGGTTCTACGGCTCTACATCAGGCACCCTGTGCACAGATGAACTGTGCAGTCTAGTGCTTAAATGCATAGATATTTGACTGGAGAACTACACTGCTGAATTGTATGAAGAGGCAGCTAGCAAATTGTTGGTTGCAGATGCAGAGGAAATTCGAGTTCGGGACAATTCTATGCTCTTTCTTCTTTGAAAGAGTTCCTAGTTTCAGTCCTCGAGTGGTGGTACGAGGACGTCAAGCCTCACTTCCTACGGTTTGCAGATGGGCAGTGTTGCTACCATGACAAGGTGGTGGAAGCCAATGAATCCTTTTATGATGAAGTCTTTTCTTGGTTGTCATGGAAGATCCTATCCATAGAGGATTATCCTTATGCCAGGATTGATTTCTCAAGAGATCTCGATATCCCTGTACCTCCAGGCCAGGAGCGAGGTGATATGGGTAAGTTTGCATCATTCATTTTTTGAAACATATATAATTTTAATGTTTTTTTTTGAATATATCATTTTTTAATACCAGAGTATTTGACAGATATGTGCCTATTGTGTGCATATGTGGGACCCTCATGACCTGCATATTATGCGAGGAACATGCATCGTCCTCAGCCAGGTGTCGCACCTGCTGCTGCAGGGGGACCAACAGCAGCAGGAGAGCTTCCGACTGGTGAGGTTGAGAGGGTTTTGAGACGAGTTGAGTGAAATTTTACCTCACTCACTCGCACCATCCCTATGGAAGAGATTGAGGATCTTCCACCATCCATGCAGCCTCATGTATTGGGGGCACCACGGATGTGGGTCCGACTGTTTCAGCATTTGGAAAACATTATTGATTATTACAACATGGCCCATAGGCCCTGAATTTAGTTAGTGTAGACTTTGATAGCTCCACCTGTATATATTTTTTGAGGGCATAAGCCCCATGACTTGTTACTGGTCATATTGTTTTAGGCTCTTACGTCCACCTATGTACTCTGGTGCTTATGATATTATATATGGATTTTTATGTCTTTTTTTGTTTTATGGATCATATTTGCCTTTAAAAATGTATTTACATGTTTATGTGTATGTCTTTTTATATGTGTGCAAGATTCCAGTCTAAATTTTGATTAGCTAGAGGATATGTAACTTGGTTTAATCTCCTAGGAACATGAAAATATGTAATATAATCAAAGCTTCATTCTAAGAGACGTACCCTAAGGAATCGTCGGTGTAAATTTGGATCATGAACACGGTAGACTCTATTTAACTGAGATGCAACCAACTGAGCATCTAAATAGACCCAGAGATGAGATATACCAAATGATAGGGTGCCATGAAGAAACTCAATAACTGCACTGTACTTGGTGACATTTTTTGTGGTGTCGCCTAAGCATATACCTCAAGAAGATAATAACTGGCCTTGATGTGTAAAAATTACCCAAGCTGCAGAGGCAAGCCTCCGAGTGTGTCAGCTATCACCGTCTATGTACCCAATGAACACCTCTGATTCACTTGACATCTTCCACAATGAAAAAACATCACGTCAAAAATGACACATCCATAATACTAAAAGAAACTAGAAAGTAATAGTACAAAGACTATACACATGTTACAAAAAGTTACCCAAGGTAACCTACCTATGAGTAATACTTATTGAGGTAGAGCCCATTTCTAGGTTCTGCCAAAGCATTTCCCTCAAACTCAACAAGATAATAAGCACCCTTTTTTAGAACCTCTTTTATGATGAAAGGTCTAAACTACATGGGTTTGAATTTTCCTACCCCCAGGGAGTCCTTATCTTGGTCATAGACTAGGACAAGGTTGCCTTCAGAGAAAATCTGAGGATTAACAGACCGATCATATTAACACTTGAATTTATGTTTGTGAACCTCGTTGGCTAGGGCTGCATCATGACACTACTCATCGAGCCACTCAAGGTATAATAACCATTCTTCAAGTGGGGAAGTGTCTGGAAATAACTGTACTGCCAATTTTAGGGATAGGATCTGACAATCTATAGGCAAGACTGCTTCTAGACCATAAATGAGTTGAAAAGGTGAGAAACTAGTTGTAGTCTTAACATATGTTCAGTAAGCCCATAATGCCAAGTATAACATCAAATTCCAATTTGACTTGGCTGAGTCAATCATTTGTTGTAGGATGGTCTTAAGAGATTTATTTACAGCTTCCACCTAACCATTTTCTTGGGGGTAGTAGGGTGACGAATGTTCTTTCCACAACCCAATATTTGATGTTAATTCGGTCATCATTTGGTTCTGAAAGTGACTGCCATGGTCAGTGAAAATCTCTCCCGGGACGCCGAACCTTGCTATTATCTGGTTGAATTAAAAGAGATTTGTAGTCTCTCCATCATTTTTAAATGTTGGCATAGCTTTGACCCACTTCGTGAAGTAGTCTACGGAGACAATGATATAATGGTGCCCCCTTGCCAAAGGAGGGTTGTAGGTAGTGTAATCAATCCCCCACTTGGTGAAGGGACTAGCTGTGATGAAAGGAAACATGGGAGCATGATGTCCCCTCATCTTACGAGAGAAGATCTGACACGGGTGGCACTTCTTGAACGATTTGATACAATCTTTGATTAGTGTTGGCCAGAAGTAACCCGCTCATAAAATATTTTGGGTTGTTTCCAACCCAGACAAATGACCGCCACATGCTCCGGTATGGAAATTGTTAAGCATGATAACTGCTTCTTCGTGAGTGAGGCATTGGTGCAGGATGCAATCTACACCTCTTCAATACAATGTATCATCAAATATGAGATAATTCTTAGCCTTATGGCATATATGGTGACACTCATCTCGAGAAGAAGAGGTGGTGAAATTCAAAGTCTGGAGATAGACAAGTATATCTCCGTACCAGGGATCTGAAGATGTGATCAAAAACATATCTCCTCTGATAGGCGACTCTTTAGGCATAACATCACCTGACTCGATCGAAAGTTCTGAGATGAGTTCTTGCGAAGACTAGTGACTTTTTGGATTTTGTTGAAACGAAATCTAAGTCAAATTCCTGAAGGATGACTATCCATCTACTAATATTTCTGCCTATTACCCATCGTGTCAACATGTATTGAAATGGATTCACAATGGCAATGGCGATGGTCTTGTGAAACATAATGTAATGATGGAACCATTGAACAGCATGGATTGTTGCCAACGCAAGTTTTTCTATATGAGAATAATTGAGTTCTGGTCCGACTAGGCCTCAACTCATGTAATAGATCACATATTCTGAGAGCAAATCATCTTCCTAAACTAAAACCATGCCAATTGTTGACTCTGATGCAGCTAGGTATAATAAGAAATCTTTGTTATAGTTGGGTGGCCGAAGCAGAGGGGCAGTTGTGAGGGCATGTTTCAACGCGTCGAAGGAGCATTAAGCGACATCGTCCCAATGAAAAGGAACGTCTTTCTTCAGTAAGCGTATAAATCCCTTTGTGATATCGACATAGTTGGCGATGAAACACCTTAAAAATTCTCCTTGCCCTATAGACTCTGAAGTTGAAGGATTGTGCATAGGGAAGGCAACTGAATTATTGCCTCAACCTTGAGAGGATCGACCATGATCCTTGGCGTTGACACTATGAAACCTAACAAATGTCTTGATGTTATGCAAAAGCTGCACTTGTTTGGATTCAACCAAATCTGAAAGTAGTGACATCGCTCAAAGATAAATGATAGGTGTGTGGGATGATCAGTTCTCTTGGAAGATTGAGATGCTAAGTCATCTAAATAGGCCTCGACTATATGCTTGAGATCATGGAAAGTAAAATACATAGCCCGCTAAAATGTCTCTCCAACATTTTTGAGACCAAAGGGCATCCTACGATATGCAAATGTACCCCATGGAAAAATGAATGTCATTTTGTGCTCGTCTTCACGTTTGATTTGTATCTGATTATATCCCGAAAAACCATCCATGAAAGAAAAGGCCCCTTAACCTACACATTCATCAATTATCTGGTTGATGAATGGTGTGGGAAAATTATCTTTTGGACAGGCCTTGTTCAAATCACAGAAATCCATACATACACGAATCATGCCCTATTTCTTATTGACCAACACAGGATTTGACACCCATTGGGTCAAATGGATAGGATAGATAAAACCGGCTTTGAGCAATTTCTTGACTTAACTGGACGAAGCTTCTACCAAACTGGCTTGGCATCAAGATAAGTTGTGATTTCATGTTCGACTATTCTTGGATCAATGCCTGGCATTTCCTCATAAGAAGAGGAAAAAATGTCGCGAAATTATTTAAAAAGGTCTGTGTAGATTTGAATCTCTCTGGGGGAATAGTTAGTTCTGACAAAAACATTCTCCACTACGCCAGGGGTTCTGGAGATATCAATCGATATGGTTTCAGAGATAGTTTCCATATTACCCTCATCATAAACCTCATGTGTAGCTAAGGGATTAATAGGACAAGACCTATCTCTAGTCATAGTCAAGGTGAATTCTCCTGCTTTGATTCTGCTTAACTCTGGGAGGAAGTATGATATATGATGGAGATTGTCCTAGGGTTTTTCCGGACTAGTCATTGCCTCAATTATTTCTTCGTCGGAGGGAAAGACTAAGTCTAATGAATTGGTATCAGTGAAGGAGCCTTGAGCCCAAATAGGCTCTATAATCGGATCCAACTCTTGTGCAGGAGTTGGATCTATGTCGGCCGAAGCTTGCTGGACTAAAGAGTACGCTAATTCAGCTGCAGACAAGGGCATGGACATGCTAGGGTGCCCTATTCCTTCCATCGTGGCTGATGGGGAAGGAAGTATCCATGGATTGTTGAAGTAAGTCGTGTGAAACGACGAAACTTAGAAAATATCAACCTTATGGTGGTTGGATATGAACTTGACATCGCCTTGAGGGGGCGAGTGATCGAAGGTACCCATTAAAGATGGGCAAAAACCAACCCCTACGTTGATTATGCCCGGTTGGGTATTATAAATCATCGGGACCACAGATATCCCCAATGAAGGGTTGGGTCTGGAGAAAGACAATTGATCAATGGTCACAATATAGTCCTTGTGTGGAAACAACAAGACCTGGAAAACTGTAGCAACCACTGCTTGCATGACATAAGTCCAACTCCTTCCTAACAAAAGATTGTAGTCGAGGGATGTGTCGACTACTTATACCTTGACACACATGGTCTTCCCTCCTAACTGCATGGGGAAAGAGGGAATAATACCATGTGGTTGAAATGAATGAACGTTGAAAGCATTGAGAAGAGTAGGTGACAGAGACAAAACGAGCTGGCCAATGGCCTTCCAACATGCCATTGACATAATGCATGTTGAGGCACCCTCATCAACCATCGTGCAGAAAATGTTCCGAGTAAATTTTTTCATGGGGTGAGCAACTACTATCTGAAATGCTACATGGTAAGGCATACGAGCTTTTAAATCAGTTGTATCCATCATGATTGTACCTAGAATACAAGTCTCGATAGATTCTAAAGCGGCTAACAAAGCTTTCCTCTGGGAAGGGAAGCTTTGGAGGACCTCCAAAGAAGACATCGCACAAGGGGTTTGGGACAAATCCTCCACCACAGAATAGTTCAAGGTGGCCCTTGCATTTGGGTTGTGAGAAGCTTTCTTGAACACACCTTTTGGGATGCATGTCATTGTTTCTCCCAAAGTCTTCTCAATTTGGAGAGGAAGAGATGGAATTCCGGCTTCTTTTCCCTTCTCAGAAGTGCTTGGTTTACTGTAGTCACGCACTCTAGTTGATATAAAACCATCACCTTTCATCATATACACATTCGTGGATGCAGGATTATTCGAAGATAGAGAGGGTCGTTGATTGCCCCCTTCCGTGCTTGTAGAGGCTTGGGTTAGGTTTTTCCCATGTTGAAATGGATTGGTTAACATGGCAGGCTATTGCTGTGTCACAAACATTTGGGCCTCTGCAAGATGAGGACATTGGTGGGTCAGGTGATCTTCCATGCACAAGTTGTACATATACCTCACCTTCCATTTCTCAGTGTTTCCCCTGCCAGCATTATTAGTGGGTTTCTTATCGCCCTTACCCTTCTTTCGTTGTTTTTTCTTTCCTTCAAGTTGCTGGGTGGCATTTGGATTTTTCAATTGCACTGTGTGTATATCCAACGTTTAGGTAGGGGGAGCAACCAAAATAGTAGTTTGGCTGGCCATTGTGGGTTGTATAGACAATTGCAGTAATTGCTTCGTCAGTTGCTTAGCAAGCTTTGTTTGTGCTGAACCCACAATACCATAAACATGTGGTCCAACTCTTTGTTTCGTTTTATCAAGTATTAAGTGTGGCGCATCTAGAAAGATCTCGTATAATAAAATGGACTAAGAGTAGATTAGCTCAAGCTGTTGAGCTCTCATGATGGCATATTCTTCGAAAAACACTCTTGACATCACGACATCTTTGGATAACTGTGGGACCAAATACTTAAGGAACCACTTGAGCAGGAATGCTGGTGGGATGGGCACCTTAATTAAACTCTTCCAACATCTCCATTCTCGGATGTGATCAGAGATATGGTCCGCTTTTTTTTGTTTGAAATTGGTCAGCAATTATGTGACAACGTCTTATCTCACAGGTAATTGGAAATGGTTTATTAAATCCATTGCCAAGTTGTCGAAGGAAGATTATCTTGAGTGGTCGACCCTAATGTACCATTTCATAGAACTCCCAATGAGAGTACATTGAAACAATTGCAACTACACAGAGTCATCTTTCAATGATTTAGAAGAGCACCAAACATGGAAGGTGGTCACATGATCTCCTGGATATTTATTAGGATTGGATTCAAACTTTGGTATGTTCAAAGGCAACGTCATCGGCATAGGTGGCCAACGCGAATCATGACAGATAGGGTCATTCAAAAACCTTGTCAAGTCTGGAAAATGCAAAGTTGTTAGGAAAGGTAGTTTGGGTTGTTGGTGATAAACATGGAAAAAGGGACCTAGAGTTTGACAGGCACCAGGCTGCTAGGCAAATTTTGGATGATGGCTTGGGTTCTAGTAAAAACCATGGCCATGACCAGCATATGGATTTTGCGTGTGAGGAGACATCATTGGATGATTCCCAAAATAGGATGTAGATGGTTTGGCATGCATTACATTCGGAGGACTTTGGGAAGGGTTTCCCCATGCCGATCCCATGTGCATAAGCATAGTACCTTGTTCGAGGTTCCATTCGTTGTGAAAAGAATTGCCCCAGATCGACATTCCTGATGAGGGAACTAATCCCTGCCAAGAATTCCAAGGTTTTGATGTGGAAGAAGTTCCTGGGTTTTCCCCCTGTGTAGGAATAGTACCCCGCATAGGAATAGGTTGTTCATAACTGGGGTTTCCCCCAGTCGGGAAAGAAGCTGACAATAAAGCGTTGTTACTAAGCACACCGAACAAAGAAAATGGTGTCGAAACTACCAACATATTATGAGAAGGTGGTCCTTGACTCCCTGCTCCAAATAAACTATGGTGTGTGGGTGGCCCAGTGGATTGCTGGTCGGTGCCACCAAGCGAAGGGGACGAAGGAGGTATATGGCCTCCCCCATAAGGGAAAGCATTAAAAGGAGTTAAAGTTCCCCCCATGTGTCCTTGTAGAGGAGCATTAGAGCTCCCTGCCCCCAAACCTGAAGTTTGTAAAGTGGAGTAGGAAAGTATAGGACTTGTACCTAATCTAGGCATCCTGTATGAGAACGGAGGGCCGGTCGCACTCGGTGTGAAAGGGGCAGTGGTTTCCACCATAGATGGGATTGGACCACTGCTCGAGGTAGAGGTGGTCGAGACCATGGTGTCTCGGACCAGTGACGATGGGTTAGGAGGTGGAATATCCCCTGCAGTGACAACCATAGTGGGAATTGAAGAATTCCCAGAAGAAGTGGCAACATTTGTTTCCATTGCTGTGTGTGACACTCTCTAGCACTCGTAAGGGTGAACCTGTATGATGATGGGTGTAGAAATATCAATGGTTGGAGTTTTGGATGGACCAAGAGCTTTCGCTCCAAGGTATAAAACAGTCGTTTCCTCCAGATGTTTTTTGTGTACAGTTTCTTGTGACCCAGTCGCTTCAAAAGACCCTTGTTGGTCTAGATTTTGCCTTAGTGGTGGTGGAGGTGGCTCCAATGTAACTGGTGGTAGGCCCAAAATCCTTCGTGACCGGTGGAGCTCGTGATCCTCCACTGTGTGAGAATATCGAAGACACACTAGGGATTTCTATTTGTTCAAAAACCAACACACACTAAAAAGGTCCCTCCAAGATAAAACAAGCAAACACTAAACTAGTTGGAAGAACAGTTACAACAACCAACACTAGAGAAACTTATCGGTGCAAGTGCAACATGAACACGAAAGAACCCTCTAGGTATACTCTATAAAGTGTGGCCTGACGTCTATCCTAGGTACCGTGGTATACCCCTGCAGTCACTTGTGTATGTCTTTAAAAACATAGGCAACTAGGTTGCAAGCGCACGAACAGTGACCAGAAGGGTACAGTCGAAAGTAAGGTAGACCACAATGAGCAGGGTATCGAAGGCAAGTGGTCCGAAAGAAAATTGAGGACCTCAAATGGATTCGAGACCCATGAATCTCTGTGGAAAATGCAATCGACAAAATCCCAAGACAAGCCCTCTATATGTGTTCTCCACTAGGATTGGTCCAGCTTTGGAGGGGTTATATCCGCTATCTTTCCACATGTGACCTTGTGTTAGAAAGGGGTCCCAGATAAATTTTACGATACTGGACTTTGAAACTCCCTAACTCAGACTCCAATGTTTGATTTAATGGCCTTGAAGAGTTTCCTCTCCAACCTAATTCAAGGCCCTAACCCTAAACTAGTTGGTTGATCCTACAAATATAAATAGTCTAATGAACTTTAGATTTAGCGTTAATTTTTATGTCTTTTATTTAGTCAAAGGTTATGAAAGTGAAACTAGTGATGTTTGAAAGACGAAAGAAAAATAAACAGAAAGATGGAAACAAAATAACTTCTTCTTGACTCAAATATTAAACAACTTTTCAAACTAAAAATTTTCTAAGATTTTTAAACAACAAACTCAAAGCAGGATTTCACTCGACTACGAGCTACTTATGATCTAAGTAATCCATCAAGAACTTATGAAATCAAAGACTTTTCCTTGGTTACTAATGCAAAACAACACTATTTAACCAAGCAAAGAAATAAAAGATTTTTTTTTTATTTGAATGCTCATAAAGCAAAAATGAAAAATATCAACAAGTAAAAACCAAGAAAACTTCTGGCCTAATGCAGATCGCAAAGAGTCACTTTAAAAATCACACACAAGCAAATTAAAACTGGACTCTCACACTTGTCTAAAAACCCTATAAAAAGAAAAATTTGAGGAAAACTTCTTAATGAAAAAGAAATTTATTGTTGTGATCAAACCTAAGTTACTGACCACTATGATAGAGACCCAAAAAACTGAGAGGTATAAGTCTTGTCAAAGGAAAGGATCACTGCCTCACCTTCAACAAAAATTTTCTCCACAGGCGCACTACTGACAGTTCAACAGCAAGCGTGTGCACACGAGCTGTGTATAGTCAGGATACGTGTACACACGTGCTGGCCTTATACAGGCCGCGTGTATCTCTGAAACTCTAAGAAAAATGAAAGGCCAAGCAATCCATCCCAAGAAGAGACTACTGGTATTGAGAACCATGATCTCTTGAAGACTCAGACACTTACTTTAACAAAAAAAATAAAATAATTCAAGTAAAACTTCATAGAACAAACCAATCTGAGGTGAAACCTAAGCTATAGACTACAAACAACAAAGAATAGAAAGAGTTCCAGAAAACCCATGAGAAGGATTATTTCTGACAAGGGAGAGGATGAATGCCTCTCTAAAATAATTTTTTTGGAATCATACACGCGACTGACACTTCTTCAGCTAGCGTGTACACATGGGCTATGAGAAGGTAGGGCGTAGGTACACACGTGCAGACCTTATAAAAGCTGCGTGTACCTCTGTGGATCTCGAAAAAAAATGCAGTCAAGCAAAGAAACAGAGATAACTAGTATGGAATACCAGAATCTCTATTAGCTCAGACTTTTGTAGAAGCTTTAAAAACAAGAAATGAAACCAGTTCTTTAAAATACTAGAAAAAAACATTCCTAGAAACCCTAGAGATCCCCAGTATGGTCGCCAATTTTTTTGTGGGTGGGAAATCCCTCCTACAAAATAACACTAAGAGTTTTATCATGCATGCATAAACAACCTAAAGATTCTTACTTTTTACCATCATCCCATGCCTAGACCCCCATTACTCATATGTAAATACAAGGCTCAAGATATTAAGTTGACATACCTTATTTTTCATGTTTGGTGTCGATCCCTTTTCACGCATGGTCGTTCTTTGAATGCAACTCTCCTCCCAATGATGACCTGCATTCACTAAACAAAAACAAAAAACTCCACATCGATTTGATCTATGAACTAACGGGTTAGAGATTTAATCAATCATACATTCAATATTCCAATAATGACAATCTCATATGGTAGGATGGGAAAATAAATTCTTTTATTAACTTCACAATGATACCTTCAAATGAAAAATTTGGCTACTACTCCTCGATCCTAGTCCTGGGCTCCTCTTCCACTGTCTTCCAACTTCTTTTCTCTATAATTCTCTTTGCACAAGGATGGATAAAGGTTAGGACAAAGGGAATGCTTAATTGGATATATTTTATTTACTACGATTCTCCTCCTTTCAAATGGGACCCCTACACCTTCTTTTATAGGTTATAATGATCCCAGTGGATATCAGTGGCCACCCACCTTTTCTGAATGGATTAAAACAATTTTCTGGCAAATTTGGCGATTTACTATTTTTAGCAGTTTTTAACTTCCGGGGCCATTTTGAGGGCCCAAATGTAGTTTTTTTGAGATTGAGGTTCTCTATGATAATCA
>JASDQU010309930.1:135132-153651 GCA_032191745.1 Picea mariana | reverse complement strand
AAGGGATGTTCATTTCTCAAGAAAAATATCAAAGAGAAATGATGAAAAGGTTTCAAATGGAAGATTCTAAACCTGTGGGTACACCTATGGTGACTGGATGTAAATTAAGAAAGGATGATGGTTCACCTGATGTTGATCAAAGATCATATCGATCAATGATAAGAAGCCTATTGTACATCACAACATCTCGCCCAAATATAATGCATGCTATAGGAATGGTAGGAAGATATCAAGTTGCACCTAAACAGAGTCATTTGCAAGCTATCAAAAGGATATTCAAGTATTTGAAAGAAACAATGACTTATGGTCTATGGTATCCCAGAAATCAAAATCTTCAGCTGACTGCTTATTCAGACGCAGATTGGGCAAACTGTGTTGATGAGAGAAAAGGCATCAGTGGAGGAGAATTCTTCCTGGGTGACTCCTTAGTAGCCTAGCTTAGTAAAAAGCAAGGTTCCATTTCTTTATCAACCACAGAGGCAGAGTACATTACTGCTGCTACCTGTTGCACTCAGGTATTATGGATGATTCAGACACTTGCAGATTTGTAGGTAAAATACACTGCACCGATCCCAATTCATTGTGATAACACTAGTGCCATCAGTGTATCTAAAATTCATGTCTTCCACTCCAAGACCAAGCATATTCCCATAAAATATCATTTTCTGAGAGAGCAGGTCACCAATCAGATTATTCAGGTCCATTACATTCCTACTACAGAACAAATTGCAGACATCTTTACTAAACCCCTAGCCAACACACCATTTCAATATCTCAGACAGAAGCTGGGTGTCATCCCGCCTCACATATAAGAGAGTCCATCCTATTAAGGGGAGTCCTGTATTGGTTGCATATCTGATACCTCCTAAAATTAATGCAACAGCTCAGGGGGAGCGTTTTTTCTTTGACATTGATGTCAAAGGGGGAGAAAAGGAGTTGTACGGATCGGATGCTATAGTTGGAGGTCCAAACCGATTAGCGCAGCCATTCAAGGTTTCCATCAATGCCAAAGGGGCAGATTGTTGGAAGGTTTACAGTTGGGAGTAAGCTTGTCATTGATGGAAAGAAAAAAAATGGCAAAGAACAATGATGGCAAGAACAGGGAAATCGTGAAGTGACAGAATCACAAGGTGGACGAAATCACGAAGCATCGAAATTGCGAAGGTGGACGAAATTGGGAAGCAACAAAATCGTGAAGTGGGGAAATCGCGAGAAGCTCTAGGCCGTAGGATCTGGGGTATCTACGAAGGCTCAATAGCCATTAGATATGGTGAAGCTACAAGGTGAGTAAGTCCAAGAGTCATCCAACTCCCCAAAACTATGAAGGAATCCTGGCCATCCATCGGGAATAGTCGTGGACTGTTGATCAAGAGGACGCGTGGAGGAATATCATCATGTCGCTGACTGGAAAGTCAAAGGAACGGGATTCCCTAAACTGTTGAATTCATGATATGCGAAATCGTGAAACTATCTTAGCCGTCAGTTCGAGGTTTGTTCTGGACCGTTGATCTGATCTCCATCTCGGAGCTTCGACTATCGCGACTTGGAGAGGTAAGAAATATAACCATCGAAATCGTGATATGAAAAATCGTGATTTAATCCCATTCGTCAGATCAAGGTGTGTTTTGGACCATTGATCTAAGCTCCAACTCGGAGCTTCGCCTATCTTGACTTGGAGAGGTAAGAAACATAACCATCAAAATCATGATATGCGAAATTGTGATTTAATCCCAGGCGTCAAATCAAGGTGTGTTCTAGACTATTGATCTGAGCTCCAACTCGGAGTTTCGCCTATCGCGACTTGGAGAGGTAAGAAACAAAACCATCGAAATCACGATATGTGAAATCACGATTTAATCCCATCCGTCAGATCAAGGTGTGGTCTGGACCGTTGATCTAAGATTCATTTCAAAGTTTTGCCTATCGCGACTTGGAGTGACAAGCCACTCCATCGAAGGAATCATGAGATGCGAATTCATGATGAGATCTGGACTGTAGATTCATCGAGATCATGGACCGTTTATCTCAGCTCCATCTTGGGGTTTTGGGGATTGCGACTTGGAGAGTCGAGATGCCTCATCTCTAGACTCACGAAATGTGAATTCGTGAAAAGCGCTTTATGCATAAGCGCGTGGTCTCAGCTGGTGGTCACACCATCGAAGAGCTGAAGAGAAGAGTACGTGCAGACAAGATTCTTTTCAGTGTTTCGGGGATCACGACTTGGAGAGTCGAAATGCCTCATCTCCAGATTCACAAAATGTGAAATCATGAAAGAGATTTATGCATAAGTGCTTGGTCATAGCCATGTTCATATAAAGGAAGGAGCTAGAACATAAGAGCTTCATTTCGGAGTTTCGAAACTCGTGACATGGAGACTCAAGATGTCTCATCGCAGAATCTTTGAATTGCGAAAGTGAGAAATGGGTAAATAACACAAGAACCCATCAGAGTTAATCCAACGATGCAGGTGAATCTGGGCATAATCAGAGGGCTACTATTACATGTCACAGTGTAACTGCCAGAAACCACTGATGGTTTCTGCTAGAGGACTCGAAGACACTTCGGGGTGATTGACAGAGGAGATGAAGAGTCTCTAGGAATATTCAAGAGGGATGAAGATGCTCATGGAGGCGATTGACAGCTATATGAGCATTGAATCTTGTAACTTGAACAGAGAAGGTGAGCTCGACTATCACAGAGAAGACAAAGAGTCTCAACTGCCAGACAGGCTGAGGAATCTCAGTATAACATACAGAGATGTTGAATGAGTGGAAAAAGGGCCAGAGAAGCTGAAGAGTCATGATGATGATCAGACAGAGCACTCGAGTTGTGGAGGATATCGACACAGTGTGAGTATGCAGAGGTATTGTGAGCATTGCATGCACAAGGTGCACAAAAGTATAAATACACAGTACAGAGAAGAGATGTGGTTGTTGTTGTTGCTGGAATTGTTGTGGATGTTGTTGAAGGTGATTCATGCATGAAGAAGGATCAGAGTACAACAACTGAAAAGAATAGAAGAAGAAATGTGCAGAAAATGGACATGGTGCGCAGAGCATAAAAAGAATAAGAACATAATGGGCAACGGATGCATGCTAGAAGACAGTGAGGAAGTCTGAGTAGCAAAATCTTGCAGAATAGTGATGAGACTGGTAAGCTATTATTGAACACTATATCACTGTAATAGGTTTCAGTATTTCATATTCATAATCCAAGGTGGTTGGGAGGTGCTAGGGAGGACTGGTGTCCTCAGAGGTTCAAGTGGGTTCTTGAACACAGGGAGTTGGTGCTTCCTTCTAGTTGGTTCTAGAGAAACCAGGTAGTTGGTGCTTCCTTCTAGTGGGTGCTAGAGAAAAATAGAGAGTTGGTGCTCTCAGCAGGTTACAACTTTCAAAACAGAGGTTGTAGCCTCACAATGAGTTGGTGCTCATATGTATGATAATGTAAAGAATGTAAATAATACTTATCATATAAAGAAGAAGAGGCTTTTAACATGTATGGGTTTCCTTGGGAAATATCTATCTCTGTGTTTCTCATATATGTGACTGATGTTGATGTGCCATTGTTTATTTCCCTGCATTATTGTGATCATCATTGAGTGCCTTGTAAATATTTTAAAAGAAGCATAGTTGTTTAAGCATGGTGAAAACTGATTCACCCCCCCCCCTCTCAGTTGTCCAACAACCACCTCGCCAATTCTCTGAATCACCTTGTAGGGCCCATAAAAACATGGCTTAAGCTTCTCTCCACCACTTTTTTTCATTGAATATTTCATGTATGGTTGTAGCCTCAAGACTAACAAGTCTCCCACTTCAAAAGTGCACTCGGCCTTGTGCCTGTCTACATAAATTTCCTGCTAGTTCTGGGGCATCTGTAGATTTTTCTTGAGAGCTTTGAGTATGTCCTTTCTCTCCTAGATCCATTCCTTGGATTTGGGGGCCCTACTATATCCAAATTCTAAGTCAACAAAAGAAGTAGCATATAACCATATAATTCTCGGAATGGTTTCATACTGATGGACATGTGATAGGTTGTTTTATAGTAGTGTTCCCCCAAATGAAAACACTTCACCCATGCCTTCTGCTAACCGGACACGTAGTTACATAAACACCCTTATAGACACTTATTCATGATCTTTGTCTGTCCATCTATTTAAAGGTGGTAACTAGTGCTAGGAGTCACCTTTGTTCCATCTAGCCTGAACAACTCCTACCAAAATTTACTAAGGCACCTGGTGTCACTGTCACTGACAATATACCATGTCAACCCATGGAGTTTGAATACCTCTCTGAATAAAAAATCCACTACCTTTTTTTCCTTATATTCGTAGGATATGGAAAATAAATGTGCAAATTTGATCAACCTATCGACCACCACATATATGCAATCTCTTCCATGTAGCCTCGGTAATCCTGTGATGAAGTCCACATATATGCTTTCCCACTTCTGCTTTAGGATGGGAAACAAATGTAGTAATATTACATGATGGGTCTGCTCTGACTTCTTATGATGAAAAGTCACACACTCTCACATTCCTCAATACATCATATTTGAGTCCCTTCCAAGTGAACCTCTCTCTAATATGCCTATAAGTTTTAAAATATCATGAATACCCTGCTAATGGTGTTTCATGCATGGATTTCATAATTTTTCCTTAAGAGAATATTTTGGGACTAATTATATCTGATATTTATAGTAGATGATTTCATCCACCATATTATACCTTTCATCTAGCACATTGTGATCCATCAACCCACAAGCAAATTGGTTCTTGGAATCCTCCACCAAGAGATGAGATTTTCAATCAACTGAAATCTCTGCAAGTGAAAATATCTCTGGTTTTCTAGAGAGGGAATTTGCAACTTCATTCTTCTTTCCTTTTACATACTCAATGTTGAAATCATATTCTTGCATTTTTCTAACCCACTTATGTTTCCTTTCATTCAAGTCCTTTTTCCCAAAGAAGTGCCTCAAGTTGTTGTGGTCTATCTTAACCACAAATTTTCCACCTACCAAGTAGTGTCTAAACTTCACTAAGGAATGCAGGATGGAAAGAATTTCCTTGTCATAGATGGAGTAGATTATTTCTAAATATGTGAGCTTCCTGCTCTCGTATGCTATCGGATGGCTCCGCTGCATCAAAAATAGATTCTATCCTTTCACTCGATGCATCACACTCAAGCACAAAGGGCTGAGTGAAGTCAGGAAGTGCTAAAACTGGGAAAGTGCTCATCAATTCCTTCATCTTGTCTAATTTCATATGAGCCTCCCCTGTCCATCTAAATTCCCCTTTCTTTGTGAGGTCTGTGAGTGGTGCAACCAACTATGAAAACCTTTTCACAAACTGCCTGTAGTAGCTGCAAATCCCAAAGAAGACTTGTAGGTGTGTAATATTTTTGGGAGGTGGCCAATCTAATATAGCATGTATCTTCTCCCTAAGCACTTTCACTCCCTATGCATTGACCATGTGTCCCATGTATAGGATCTCTTTCATGAAAAAATCAGACTTTGCATCTTTGGCATATAGTGATTTTTTCTCCATAATGCTCAGGATCTCCTCCAAATGCACAAAGTGTTCCTCCCATGTCTGGCTCTATATCAGAAGATTATAAAAGAATACCAATAAAAACTTCCTCAATTTCTTCTTGAATATATGGTTCATATAGGACTGAAAGGTGGTTGGTGCATTGGTAAGCCCAAATGGCATGACCAAAAACTCATAATGGCCATAATGACATCATAAAGCAATTTTGGGAATATATTTCTCTCTAACTATGATATGATGGTAGCCTAATTTAAGATCAAACATTGAAAAATATATTTCCTCATGTAGCTCATCCAGAAGCTCATCGATCCTAGGTATAGGGTAACCCTTCTTGATTTTCTTTGTATTCAATGATCTGTAGTCGATGCACATCCATATTGTGCCATCCTTCTTCTTTACCAACACAACAAAATAAGTGAATGGACTAGAGCTCGCCCTGATATGATGCATATCCAACAGCTCCTTAATGGCCTTTTCAATCATGTCCTTGAATTTATTTGGATGTCTATAGGAAGTGGTGATCATAGGTTTGGATCCCTCTTCCAATTCAATAGTTTACTGATCAAACCCTCTATCTGGTGATATCCTTGGAGGTATCTTCCCAAAATCTCCATCGTGTATGCTCAACAGTGTTTGTATGTTTGTATGATATTGATGGTTGTTGTTTGAATATTTCTTAGTAGTGATCAAACACTCTGTTGCATAAGATACATCCCCATGTATGAAAATACCCCTCATTTGTTTAGCTGAAACGATCCTTAGAGCATCATTTGACATGCCCCTCAAAGCTACCTTCCTACCACCTGGTTCTTTGAAATCCATCTCCATATATTGGTATCCCACTGAGTGTTTTCCTATGGAAACAATCCATTGGATGCCTAATATGACATTGGTGTCTTTCAACTCCAATACATATAAATAATCATTAGCTGTGTAGTTTCCCAATGCTAAACATAATTGTGGGATCTTTTGTGTGCAAGGCATAATGTGTCCACCAACTACTGCTACATCAGATCCCTCAAAATCCATCATAGGAATGGTCCTCTTAACCACCAAGTTTGATTCGATGAAGTTGTGGGTTGCCCCACCATCAATAAGTAATATGACCCATTGAACTTGTACTACACCACAGATCTTGAAGGTGTAAAATCTAGGGACACTCGATAGAGTGGAAATAGCTCCACTCTTGACCTTTTCATGTGGTTTCTCCCTAACTGATCTATCATGCTACCTTATATTCTTATTCCTCCTCCTCACTATCTGAGATAATTTCTATATAAAGTGTCTTTCCCTTGCCCATGCACTTGTGGCCAGGTTCCCAAGGGTCCTTACAGTTGAAGAAAATAGTCTTTCTTCTCAACGCATTATGAGTTACCTCGTCCAATTTGTCCTTACATATTCCCTCTTTCTGAAAGGGTTTCTTATCCTATCCTTTCTATGGAATGAAAGGTTTGGAGATTTTTTTTTGTCTTCTATACTACATCCTCCATGTCCAATGTCCTGATAATGGCTTCCTAAAGAGTCTAAAGTTTGAAGGATTCTACCCAACCACACAATGTCTCAAATAAACCCTCCATAAAAAACATCACCAAACTCTGATGATATATATCTATCACCGTGACTACAAGTCTTTGAAACATGGTGATGTAAGCATTCGGTGTCCCAACCTGCTTTAGTTGTGACAACTCTCTAAAATGTATCTATAGATCTTTCCTGAAAAACCTCTCCATCAACTTCTTTGTGAAGTCCAAGTAAGAGGTTATGTTGGCATGTCCTAGAGTGATCAATCCATGGTACCACCACTCATGAGCCTCTCTGTCCAAATGAAAGGTAGCGAATTTAATCACTTATGCCTCCAACATGGTGTTGAGCTGGAACTATGTATCCACCTTTTGAACCCATGCTCTAGTTGTGCATTTTCCTGAGCGATCAAAGGAGGGAGTGTTGAGTTTCCCAACCTTCCTCATGAGATCAATGTTTTTTTGACCTCTATTGACCTCCCTTGGCCTGTTCTTGTACTTGATACTGTAGTAGTCCTATAGTGACATGGACACCTAAAAAATCCTCACCCATAGCCTGGTACTCCTTCCAATAATCATCAAAGGTCTCACCCTGATCTTGTTTCCCTTGATTTCTTACTTTTTGGTTCCCCAAGAACTGAGGCATAAGAGGAATAGGAATGATTATATCCGTAGTTATAGTTCCCATATGTGCAGGAATATGATTTTTACTTCCCTCTGCATGGTTTCCCTTTTTCCCATTAGAACCCCCTACACCATCGTTGCCCGTATGGTTTCTATTAGTGCCTCCATTACCATTGTTACCCCCATGGTTATGGTTTTCCTAGTTACTAGCAATTAAATGTGTCAATATTTGTGCCAACTATTGTTTCCCAGTGGCTAACCCCTCCAGGATTTGCAAGGCCATGTTCTCATTCTCATCCCCCATGCCTCCTTCTTGTTCTGCCTCTAGTTGGTTTTCTTCTACTATTTCTTCTCGGTGAAATATTTTTTCTTCCCCTTACTGCCTCCATCTTTTGTAGGTGATATACCCTTCTTCTTCTTCTTGATCCATGAATCACTAAACCCCCTCAGGCTAGCATGACCGAGGCTTTGATACCACTTTAATGTACCTATGTACTTTCGATATGATTTTTCCCACTTCTGTAGCAATTATATAATTTTTTCTATGTGTTGACTTTCGTCAAACACTTAGGCTGTAGGTGTTTTCTCACTGTTTAAAACCCCCAAACTCACTATTTTGGTAAAAAAAAAAATTGGGGGTGTTTATGGTTTGTTTCATGTATTTTAAATATGCAAAATTAACTCCTCTAATACAACAAGGATGTACACAACAAGAAACCCATAACACACACACAACCAATATATTCAAGGAAAGACAACAAAAGTATGTTTATTTCAATACTAACATATAAAATAACCATAAATATATTAAGATAACTCACATGTATGCTTGAAATGATTCAGATAATAGTATTTACTTATTGGTAGAATAGAATTGTCTAGAGATTTCCTTTTATGGCGTTGTTGTTGCTGGAAATGAAGTCGACCCACAAGATAAATCGCCATTTCTCTTTCAGATCTTGATTTGGGGAAAGATTAAATTGATCCCAGCCAAATATGAAATCCCTCTTAAATAATAGCGACCTGTGTACAAATAAACTAGATCTCTTTTTCAATTTCTTCCTATGAAGGTGAGAACTCAACCCCCTAGTCCATATAGCTTTCCTGAGATGGCCAAGCAAGAAGAATCCATGAAATTTATTCAAGAACTCGACTTCCACAGTTCAGAAGCTTGACCCATTGAAGGAGAAACTCAAACTAGATAAAGAAATAGACTCAACACTCAAGAAACTTCTCTCCTCAAACAATCTTGACCCCAACAATCCAAACTCAGCCTCCAAAGTGATGGAACTTTGTTCTCAATGAAGAAATAATGCCCATCTTCAAGAGGGAACTCGATCTCTTGTAAAAAAACTCATCCAACACTTAAATTTTCCCCCTTTATGCAAACCCAATCGCCTAAAACAAGAAAACAACCTTTACACACAAAAACCAGCTTCCAAATGACAGAAAACTTAGCAACATTGATGCACATTGAAGAAATCTAAGCGATCTCTTCCCAATGACCAGCTAGGGTGGATAGTTGCACCACCAAAACCAATATATGAACTCTCGAGGGTTTTTTGTCCCAAGAGCCAAACCCACAAAAGCTCTCTCAATGCAATTTTAGAAATTAATAAGTGAATAATGAGAGAGGGCAACCATCATTTCCCTTTTATTCTCTCATTGACCCTTTTGGCCATTTTTACTGGTTTAATAAGTTAAAGTGACTTTATGAATTCCTTAGTCACTTCGACACCTTTTTAACCATTTACTCAATGCCATCTTTTTATAATTAAATTAATTTCTGCTCCGATGACATTAAATAAATTATTAATTCCCTTTTTATTTCGTCAATCTCCTGGAGAAATCACTTGGAAAGGGACATTACATAGGGATGAGCTTAAACACAATCAATTGGATTATAGGGTGCCTCCAAATATATTCCTTCACAGTTCTAATAAATGGTGGCCCTTCTTGGTTTTTCAAATCTTCGAGAGGGATTCACCAATGTTTCCTTGTCTGGCCTTTTTTGTTCTTTATTACAACAAAATAGCTTAGAAAAATGATAATGGAGGCCAGAAAAAATGGGGTTTTGAAAGGAGTCAGGGTATTGGACTCAGAAATTGTATCTCACTTAATATTCATTGATGACATTTTCTGAAGTGTGAATGGAACTCAGGGAGATATCCATACCCTAAGGAAAATCCTTGATCGATATTTCCAAGCTACAAGTATGTCCAGCAATCTGGAAAACTCTTGCATAATCCTTAATAATTCTTTGGAAATTGAATCAAATGAAATCTATAATATAATCCCTACACAAGGAAAAATCCTCGAATAAGGGTTTAAGTATTTATATTTTTACCTAAATCCTTATTTCTATAGACAAACGGATTGGGAATGTATAATTAAAAAAGTGGAAGCCAGGATTTGAATCTGGGTGAATAGACTATTATCTAGAGGTGGAAGACTAGTTCTTCTCAAGGCAGTCCTGGAAAGTATACCAGTATATTGGAACTCCATTGTAGCCATGCCCAAGGGGCTACTAAAAAAGATACGGAAGATGAGTTTCCAATACATCTAGGCATATAATAAGTTATCAGGTAGAATCCACTTAGAAAAATGGTCATCCATTTCTCTACCCAAAGACTTAGGGGGGTGGGGCTTAAAAGACATCTTCCTCATTGCGTGATCCTTGGAAGGAAGAAACCCATGGAGTCTTACACAAGTAAACTCGATGTGGATGTGGGTTATTAACTCCAAATAATTCTCTGATCTGATTAGTGAGGGATGGTTTTAAGTACCCTTAAAATCCTCCAAAGGTTCAATTGTGTGGAAGGCACTCATTGATGCTTTCCCTTTGGTGGGAAAATGGATAGTCTGGAAGATAGGGAATGGATGTAGCACTCGTCTAGGGAATGATCCCTGGTTGGGTGCTAGAAATGATTTCAAAATCTCCGATCCCATTACGCAATTTCTTTGGAACCATAGCATAGTCTTGGTAAATGATGCATGTATAGGCTTTCCACAACCTAGAGGAAATTCAGGATGGAAATACATAGCTTCCCTTGGTGTCCCTGAATAATTAGTCGAGGAATGGGAGAAATTGTTAATCCCTAAATAGTGGCACATTACCCCTTAATTGGGGCATATTACATTAGTAATGTTATTTTATTTATGTCATCTTGGGCCCATTAGGTGTAACTATACCTCCTATTCTCCTATATATACCAAGGAGACCTTTTCATTTGGAATCATCTTATGTTTGGAAATTTATGTGGTGTATAAGGAGGTTTCCCCCTTTAAGAGGCTTATTATCTGAAATTCTCTCTTTTTCAAGGCGTTGAGTACTTATTCTGAGGTTTTTTATGCTATTTTGATATTTGGTTCTTAACATTTGGTATCAGAGCTCAAGGTCATGGGATTTCGTTGCTGCATCGAAGACACCTTGTAATTTTCACTATATTTTTTTGTATACGATGTTTCATAAGGAACCCCTTGGAGGATATTTATGAGATGGATTCAGGTATGTGGGGTTAAAATTTCAACTACTGAGGCCTTCTACTTCTGGAGCTATAGCCTGTGTATGATATGGTTCTAGAATCATCCTGAATTTATTCATCGTATAATGTTTTCTATAAATTTGTTTCTGTAATGGTTCAGACCGTGAAACCCAAAGGATATTCATATAAATTATCAAGGTAGTGGTGATAAAAATTTCAGCTTCTGGGTCATCCAAATTTTGTAGGCACACCCTATGTAATATAGGGTATATGACTAGTCATATTAACTAGTCTCAAATAGGTGTTCCAGGTAAAATAGTGATATATTCTTCAGTGAGTATCCAAATTAAGTGAGACTAGTTTCATTGGACAATGGACAGTCTGTATTATTTCTGGTACAATTTTCAGAATCAAATATCATACATTGTGCTTTTGGCACACTTTACAAGTACGCTCTCCTGGAAGGGACAAAAATCAACAAGGTGTGGGGAAGTTACCATAACTTCCACTTGAAACATCCAATTTTTATAAGACCTATGGAATTGCAAAGAAGACGTCTCAGAGAACTACAAAATGAAAATTTCATACCTAGAAGGGCCAAAATTTTGGAGATATAGCAGAAGAAATATTTTCTAGTAGAACCACCTCGAAATCAAGGTTTAAAAGTGATACTTGGCCAACATGCCACCAAAAAAGGGAACTCATACATCAAATAAGCCTCCAAACAGTCCTACTTGGTCTCTTGATGAAGGTGAATAAATGCGCAGGGACATAAATGATTTATAAAAGAAGACAATAACAAAAGATGAACTACAAGGGATGATGGATTCAACTGAAGCTAAATTGGAGTCAATAATGGATACTAAGATGGATGGTTTAGAAAGGGAGATCATGGAAGGATTGAAAATTTTCTTAATAGAAAGGCCACCTGAAAGTGAAAATGTATCCCATGAAATTCATGATGAGGACACAAGGAAGACGAATCAAGACTAGAGAAACTCCAACTTTTGGGTTGAAGACCAACCACTTTCCTAAGATCGATATGAGGAAATTTGATAGCAAGGATCCAATCACATGGATACTTCAGATGGAGCAACTCTTTGATCTACATGATGTGCCACATACAGAAAAGGTATGAATTGCTTCTTTATACTTAGAACCCAATCAATTTATGTGGTATCGATGGTTTTGTTCTCGCAAATCACTTGTCACTTGGACAATTTTCACGGAATAAATGATAGCACACTATGAGGATACAAGGAGCAATACCGTCTTTAGTTAATTGATAAATCTCAAGCAAAAGGGTTCAGTTGCGGAGCACATTGAGAACTTCCAAACATTGAATATAAAGGTACCATATATTTTAGATGATCACTTGATTGATGTATTCATAGGAAATTTAAAGGATAAAATTCAACATGAGGTTCGCATTTGGGAACCCAAATCATTGGAGAATGCATTCAAGGTGGTGAGAAATGTTGAAAGTAAAAATATGGCTATGGCTACTAGAAGGACCACTCCTAACATCTATCGAGAGAATAATGTTCCTTCTTCTAAAACACCTCAACCTACAAGGTTGACACCTCAACAATTGGAGGAAAGAAAATCAAAAGGTTGATGCTTTAATTGTGACAAAAAGTACAGTAAGGGACATAAGTGTGGTGGGAATAAATTATTCTACATAGATTGTGAAGAGGAAGAACAAGAACACGAACAAGAACCATCTCAAGATGAAAACATAGAAGATATTTCTTCTTAGGAGTTGACTCCCACGATATCATGTAATGCATTGGATGGAATTATCACTCCTCAAACCCGCAAGATCAAAGTATGTTTAAAAAAGAAAAGGTTAATAGTCCTAATTGATTCTGGTAGTACTCATAATTTCATTCACTATAAATTAGCCAAAGCTCTCAATTGCTTTATATATCCAGCACTAGAGCAAGTAATGATTGGAGATGGAGGAACTTTCAATTGCTCAGGAAAATTCCATAAGATCAATATTACTATGGGGGAATATGTAATGAATAGTCCAATGATTGCTATACCCATGGATGGTGTTGATGTCGTACTAGGAGTCCAATGCTTACAATCATTGGGAACAATGGCTTTTAATTTTCAAGAGCTTTTCATGAAATTTTCATTGGAAGGAAATTAAATTGAGTTAAGGGGTATCAAAGGGAAACCCAGTAAGGTGATAATATCTAATGGCATGAAAAAATTATTGAAAAGGGGGCATCAAGGTGTAATTGTACAATTATGCTCACTATATGTTCAAACATTTAAGCCATATATTCCCGTATATCTTCAAGGGATCATTGATAAGCATTCCAAAGTATTTGAAGATATTCCCAGAGGTCTTCCACCCACTTGAAATAATGATCATGCTATTCACCTAATTCTTGGGAGTGTTCCTCCTAACATCAGGCCTTACAGATACCCTTATGCCCAAAAAAGTGAAATTGACCGTATGGTTGAATAAATGTTAGAGGCTAGCATTATTAGACCTAGCCAAAGTTCTAACTCTGCACCGATGGTGGTGGTACTCAAGAAAGAGGGCTCATGGCGTGTGTATCCATATTATAGAGATATCAACAAGATCACTATTAAAGATAACTTTCCCATTCCCTTCATTGATGAATTTTTAGATGAACTACATGGAGAAATCTATTTCACAAAGTTGGATCTTCATTCAAGGTATCATCATATTAGAATAAAGGAAGTAGATATCCCCAAAACAACATTCCTAACTCATGAAGGCCATTATTAATATTTGGTCATGCCTTTTGGCCTTACGAATGCACCTTCCACATTCCAAGGGTTGATGAATTCCATTTTCAAGCCATTCCTTCAAAAATTTGTGTTAGTATTTTTTGATGATATACTAATATATAGAAATTCTTGGGAGGATCATGTATGACACGTTGACAAGGTGCTACAACTACTAAAAGAGCAACAACTATATTCCAAACCCTCCAAATGTTTCTTTGGGGTGAAGGACGTAGAGTATTTGGATCATATTGTATCTCATGAAGCTGTCAAGGTAAACCCTAACAAGATTAAGGCCATGATGACTGGTCGATTCCCAAAACATTGAATAATATTAGAGGATTTTTGGGTTTGACAGGTTACTAACGCAAGTTAGTTCGGAACTATGGAAGAATAGAAGCACCTTTAACAACATTAACTAAGAATCATGCATTTTCATGGAATCCAGAGGCAACTCAAGCTATTGAAAAACTTAAAGAGGTGATGTGCAAAGCTCATGTCTTGACCACACCAAACTTCACAAAAACATTTATTGTGGAATGTGATGCCTTGGGAAATGGCATTGGTGTTTTTCTAATGCAAGAAGGAAGTCCCCTTGCTTTTGAAAGTCGGCCACTCAAGAGAAAGAACTTACACAGACCAATTTATGAGAAGGAAATGATGGAAATACTACATGCGTTGAAGAAATGGTGCCCTTACCTAATATGTAGGCACTTCAAGGTAAAAAAAAGTCATGATAGTCTTAAATACTTCTTGGAACAAAGACTATCTTTATAAGAACAAAAAAATGGGTGACCAAGATGTTGGGTTATGATTTTGAAATCATCTACAAAAAAGGGAAGCAAAATGTTGTGGTAGATGCACCCTCAAGAAAGGATGAATATGTTGAGGCCTTTCTCTGTGCTATCTCAATCATCCAACCTGATTGGATAATAGAAGTGAGGGATGAATGGAAGAATGATGAAAACGTGTGGAATCTCATTCAAAGGTTGCAACAGGATTCCAGTGCATCACATACATTTACATGGAAAAATGATTCACTATGGTACAAATATCACTTATATTTATTTAAGAAATCCCAACTCAAACAAAATCTACTTTTGGAATTGCACACCTCTCCAGTAGGAGGACAACCAACATTTTTGAAAACCTACCATAGGGTCAAGAAGGATATTTTTTGGGATGGCCTTAAAACTAATGTTCAAAGGTTTGTGGTAGAATGTTTTGTTTGCCAACAAAATAAGGTGGAAACAATTAAGACCCCAGGTTTTTTACAACCATTAGTCATCCCAAGTCAGTGCTGGGAGGAGGTTTCCATGGATTTAATCACAGGGTTACCAAAGTCTGAAGGAAAGAGTGTCATCATGGTGATTTTTTATAGATTGACCAAGTATGCACACTTTTGTGGACTCTCTCATTATTTCAAAGCCAGTACAATTTCCACCGCATTCATCGAGACAATTCAAAAGCTACATGGAAGCCCAAAGATTATTCTAAGTGACATAGATCCCATCTTCACTAGACATTTTTGGACATAATTATTTTCTTACTTGGGTACTCAATTGGCTCATAGCTCATCTTATCATCCTCAATCTGATGGAAAAACCAAGATAGTGAACAAATTTCTAGAAGGCTACCTTCGTTGCTTTGTCTCTAATAAAGAAACACAATAGTTCAAATGGTTACCCTTGGCATAATGATGGTATAACACTTCCTTTTATACTGCAACAAAAATGACACCATTTATGGCACTCTATGGATACCAACCACCTTCCATCACTTCTTCTATAAAATAAAAATCTAAGGTTCAAGCAGTGGAAGATCACATCGAGCATCAACACCAAGTTCTCCAACTCTTAAAGGATAGCCTGACCATGGCACAAAATCACATGAAACAACAAGAAGATCAATATCATAGTGAAAGAAGTTTTGAAGTAAGGGATTGGGTATTTTTAAGACTACAAACATACAAATAGATGTCCCTCGAGAAAGTTAAGAAGGATAATAAATTATCACCAAACTACTATGGCCCTTATAAGGTGTTGCAAAATATTGGTATTATGGCATACAAATTGGAGTTTCCTACATCTTTGCGAGTACACCCAGTTTTCCATGTTTAATGCTTAAAGAAGGTTATAGGTGACAAGATCCCAATTCAAAATATATTTCCAGAACTTGACGAGGAAGTAAAAATCATATTGGAGCCTAAATCTATCACTGACACAATAATTCGCTAGCTGAGGAATAGATCCATTTTAGAGTACCTCATTAAGTGGAGGAAACTACCTGTTGAAGATTCCACTTAGGAAGATGAATATTTATACAGAAACATCTAGAATTAATCAAGCATTGCGGACAACACTTATCTAAAGGGGAGGGGCATGCCAAGCCCTAAATAGTGGCACATTACCCCTTAATTGGGGCACATTACATTAGTAATTTTATTTTATTTATGTCGGCTTGGGTCCATTAGTTGTAATTGTACCTCCTAGTCTCCTATATATACAAAGGAGACCTTTTCATTTGGAATCATATTGTATTTGGAAATTTATGTGGTGTATAAGGAGGTTGTCCCCTCAAAGAGGCTTATTATCTAAAATTCTCTCTTTGTCAAGGCGTTGAGTGCTTATTGTAAGGTTTTTTTATGTTATTTTGATATTTTGTTCTTAACAGAAATACATAGGATTGTTATGCAAGAACTTTATTATTATTGACGATGAAGTTGTAGACTCTTTGTGCTGGTCCAAAAAACCAAAGGATGGAACCTTTACAACCAAGCTAGTTTATAAATCTTGGCGGGAAGAAAAGTTTGAAGGCTCCAAAAATGGTGGTGGGGACCTCTTTTTAAAATCAAAATCCCTGTTAGATGTAAAATCACCCTTTGTCTTGGCCTCAATAATAAATTGTTAACATGGGACAATGGAATAAAAAGGGGGTGGTGTGGCCCATGAAGACATCCTCTTTGTAAATCAGATTTTGAATCAATTTATATCTTATTCATTTCTTTCCCTTGTGCAGCACACGTAATGAAGATGGTGAAAGACCTTCTTAAAGTAAATTCAAAGTGAAACAAAGAAAATATGGAAGAGTGCCTAAAGGATTGGCTATAGGACAGAGAAGCAAAATTGTATTAAGGGCTTCCAAGCATTTTCACTTATAATATTTGGTGGGCTGACAATAACACAATCTTTAATGACAATCTAATGCCACCAGAAGTGACAGTGAATCTAACTATAAACCAAGAAGTTGAATTTAGAGAAAACATGAAAGTTATAAAGTCGTGCATTCTTGTCATTCCTTCCATATATTACGAGGTACCTTGCCGGTACTTTGATGGTACCATCCAAGGCCACCCTCCAATGTGTGGATTCAGGGTAGTTCTTTTCATAAAACAAAATCATTACATACATATCAGATATGCACTAGGTATCAGAAACAACAACAAGGATGAATTCATAGCGCTATGGAAATTGTTGTAAACAACGATGAAAAAATATATTAGGACGCTACAAGTTTCTAGAGAGTCCAAATTGGTAATCAAATGGGCCAACCAGAAGAACTCAGCTCAAGACATACGACTAGCTAATATCATGAGAGATATTGAGATAACTTTTAAGTCTTTTGAATGGATTTCTTTCCACCACATACTAAGGGAGCTCAATACAAAGGCACATGAACTATCAAAAGAAGCTCTATTACTGCCAAACGGGGTTTTTGGATACTATGAGTTTTTGGAAGGCGAAGAAATAGAAGCCATGGAATTTCATCTATGATAATTCTACTAGACAAGGATAAGAGAAGGAAAGTTCTTCCAAAGTACAGAAATGAAAAAAGGATCTGAGTTGTTTCTTGAAATGAACTTAGAATATTTCCCTGCGATCAGACTGTAAGATTTTTGTAAAAGAAAAAAGGAAAGGCATGTAATAAGGTACGTGGAATAGACTGAAACATGTATTTTTTCCTTTATGGATTAATATAAAAGTTTTTATCTTTTTGGAAAAAAAATTATAATGACTTAGTCATCTAAAAGTCGATAGTAAAAGATGACAATAAAAACAATAAAGTATAAATAGCAAATTGATACAACAATTAGAATAGTTTAAATGAATGCATTAACTTAAAGAAGTATCTTATTATTTGAGAATCAAATAATCTGGATGAAATGTTTATGTTTAACATAATTATTTATATATATTATTTAATTATAAATTCTTATTTAAAAAACAAAACTTCACTTTATTTTACATACATATTATTAATAAAACATTTTATTTATTAATGAATTTGAATGAATTTGAAAATGGATTAATATTTTATATATTTAAGGATGAACAAACTACAAACTTGGAAAATATATATAGTATAATCTCACTTAAGAAACAAAACTATATAATAGTGGTTGAATTAAAATTATTGAATCATTTATCAAAGTTACATATATTTATATAATATTATTTATGTATCTACCATTATTATTAAATTATTATAGTAATTTTTTTTATATAAAAACGATAATATAATTTTGTTTAAAATAAAATAGCATTTAAATTTTATTTAAATTTTTTATAAAATTTGT
>JASDQU010309930.1:110340-121255 GCA_032191745.1 Picea mariana | reverse complement strand
TCCTCGGATAATTCCTTAATACTGCAAGTTGATCTGTAATAGCCATCTTTCCCTGTGCTTTAAACATGTTCTGAAAATAGTCACCATCTTCCTTTTAAAGATTAGAACTGTTTGTTATAATTGTTTCATCTCCCTTAGTGATATCCCAAATGGTGTTTATTTGTTTCCTTGAGTTTGCATAAGCATGGAAAAAATTTGTATTCCTATCACCTGCTGCCAACCAGTTTACCCTACTTTTCTATATCCAAGTCTCCTCCTCTTGTTTTAGAAGTGTCCTTTTCCTTTGTTATTTATCCAGAACCGATAACTTATCCTTTTCCTCCACAAACCCTCCAGGAAAGTCTGTATATAATTTATCCAAATCTGATTCCAACTGTATCAATTATTTCTTACCTTCAACCTTCTTCTTTCTTTCCCATACGATTACCATGCTCTTAATTCTTTTTAGCTTCTTTGCAAATGATTCCATAGGTGTCAAGACTTATGTCCCCAACAAATCCGCCCAATTGTTTCTAAAAAAACTAACAAAGTCTTGATCCTCCATCCAAACTGCATTAAATTTAAATGGGTAGTGTACTATATCGCTCCCAAACTCCAACTGGAACATTGTTGGCATGTGATTCAAGATCTTGTCATTGCAAATCCAGGATCGATATCTGATTCCTAAAGAGACAAGCTTCTCAGATATCAAAAACTAATCCAACCTTTTTGGAATGTAATATTGGACTTTCCTTCCATTCCTCCATGTTGGAAGAAGTTTTGCTAGCTCAGCATCCACTAAACCTCCATTTTGAACCAAATGAATGAAAAAATGTTTTAAAGGATCCACCCTCACAACAGCACCCCAAACTTCCCTACTAGAGATGGTAAAATTAAGGTCTCCCCCTATTATTATTTTTTCCTTATAAAAAATCCCAATCCTTTTTAATTCCTCCCAAAAAACCACTCTGTCAGCATATGGCCCATAACAGTTGATCAACTTCACCTTTAAATTAGTGCCTTTAACGACACCCTCCAGCAAGATCCCTGCAAGCATCAAGAACGCATCAAAGTCATCCTTACAGAGGTTCCAAGGTAAGAGAAGACCCCCGAGAGACCAATAGAATCAAATCCACATAAATTCCAATTAGGAAGAAGTTTGTAAAAGACTTCCCTTGCTTTTGCTGCACCTACCATGGTTTCCTGAATGAAAAGAATGTCTAGTTTATTTTTCTCTAAACCCCTAGTGAGGGTTAATGACTTTGAGAAGCCCCCCACTCCCCTCACATTCAAGGATTCCATGATCATATTTTCACCCTAGCCAGGTATTTCTAAGTTCTAAGCACCCTATGACCAGTTACAACCTCTAGATTAGGCATAAATGATAGTTCCTTCTCTTTTCCCAATTTCCTTGCACTCCTAGTTTTAATGGGAGAAAAATTTGTTTCCGACCCTCCTAAGACCTCCCCTTTTATCAAGGTAGCCCCACACCCCTGACCACAAGACCCCTGACGCCTTCTCCCCTCCACCTTCCCAATATTTTCGCCAAGGTTAGCCAATAACTCCCCACCAACATAGATTGGTACCTGCGATCGGGTTAAAACCTCCCTGTATGAAGGTATAAAATTAAAAAGAGATTCCTCCACTATCGACAATCTAATTGAATCCATTCCATTTGAGGTTTGTAATCCCTCATATTTCCCTGAAACTAGACTGTCATTCTCTTATATTGTGGTCGCATATGAAATGAAAACTCCCTTCCCTTCCAATCCCATACCACAAGAGTTTCCCTCAGCCACAGCAAGATTAAATCCCTCAACCTGATTTGGATTTCGATCGCGTAGCAGTGTTTAGAAGTCCACATCTAAAACTTCCCTACCAGAATCCCCTTGCGATCCCCCATCACCCGAGTGCATAACCGTATAGTCAGTCTTATCATTCCTATCGGGCTCATCTATGAAGGTCCCCAGAACCAGTATGGCATTCCCTTCTATTGTGGTTGCATATGAAATGCGGTCTCCCTTCCCTTCCAATCCCATACCACTAGAGTTTCCCTCAGCCACAACAGTTTTATATCCCTCAATTGGATTCGACTTTTGATCACGTAGAAATGTTTGGGAGTCCTATTGATGGGCATTTATGACACACCACCAACGGGAAGGGAAGATCCGGATCGAGGTTGTCTAAATAACCCAAGTTGTAATCTCCCCTGACGGGTTTTATGGCTCTGTTAGCCAACTAAGATCCTAAAATAACTAAAAGATGTGGATTAACTAAAGATACAAGTCTATCAATCAATCACTTTAATTGAAAATTCTTAACTAACTGTGTCCATGTACAATGGTTATATATGGTTTACAAGGTTTGAGCAAAGCCTTGTGAAAGTAATTGTTTAAGATAATGGATCTAAACAAGATTAAATATAAACAAACTTATTCTAATATTCTGAATATCAAACTAGTAAACAATGAATGAATCTGATTGTAAATGATACAACAAAAATAGACAAAGCAAATTAACATTTAAATAATGCAATCGCTATTCATTCACATATAAACAAATTAAATAATTAATACACTAACTAACCTCTAGTTGATCAACAGTAATAAACTAAATTTATCTCTCTGCATTTGTATGAGCTCCTCTTGTCTTGCGTCAAGCGAAAACCTATTACAGAAGAAAGCATAATACTTCCTAAAGAAATTCGAGGAAATGTTTCATATTCTAGAGCGAGTTTATGACGACAGAAAGATAAATAATTATATATCATGTGACCTTGAGATCTCCAATAATTGAGGATGAAAGAAATCTCAATCCTCAATAATGGTGTTACTGACTATCTAGCATCAGACGTAAAATCAAAATACTTAAACAGATGATCAATCACAGATATAAACTAGACCAAAAGATAATGAACAACATAAATAAAAGCATGATATAAAATATTATGTGGAGAAAAGACTAAAGCTAATTCGACACAGATAACATTTCATATCAAGAAATTATATGAGAAGACAATGAAAAAAAAACACTACATAGTCTACACGGGACGAAAGCCAAAGAGTAAACTGCTTTCTCATATAGTTTCAAAAAATTATGGTCATCATATGGTCCAGAAAAACTTGTCTCTATCACCAGGAAACGTAGATATTTAAACATGTTTATGATATATTACCTCCTATCATGCAAGATAGAGGCGGATCTCTTAAAATATATTTTTTTTACTAAAATAGAATAACAAAATATAATCCTGTTGGAGTCTCTTAATCCAAAAATATTTGTATTAATAATCATTGTTTTTCAAAAACAAAAAATTACTAGTCTACTAAATGCTCAACCCATGACTTATTTCCTTAAGCATAGCACCACAATCTACTTTTTACCTGAAATAATAAAACGAAATCAAAATTAGATAAAAATCCAAACAAATAATTTAAATAGATTGGCTATAGAATCTTTCGATTATGTTGCTAGTCTAAAATAAAAATAAAATAAAAAATGAATCTACCTATTATTTATCAAACATAATCAAATTGTAAAATACAAACAAACTATTTACCAATTCAGAAATTTGAAAGAGATGCATCAGACATGTCTGAATTTATAATGGTATTGAAATTGGTTGAATTTTTAATGATCAAATTCTCAAATCCCTTAATGCGCTTGTTAGCCCTGTGTGTGTTCGATCATACACAAGCTCTCAACTCGTCGTTCTCCCTCTCAAGCACTGAATTCTGGGTGACCATTTGGTTCAATTGTGCTTGTAGATAAGGGGCATCCCAATAATAACTTTCAATGCAATCAAAACAATTTCCACAATGCACTAGTTCTATGCTAGGCAAAGGCCGAGTCTACTCCGTAGAGGGAAATTTAACCTGTTCCATGACTTGTTTCAGATCATGTTGAATGCCTTAAAAACCCTCCTATTTTTTTAAGAATGGGGGTAGATTCGATACGAAATCGAACTATGGTGTATCAGCATTGATATCGTCATCAGGGATCCGATCATTGATACCATCCTCAGAAATTCGATCATCGACCTCAATCACGGGGATTGGTTTTTCATGGTCACGATGTTGATTTCTTAGTGTCCTAGATAAGAGTCAACCAGGTATTTTATTTTTAAAATTTATTTATGGACTTCTCTGTATCTTTCGCCTACCCTGTTTCTTGATATCAAGTTCATTTAAATCAACCTGAATTGGCTCAGGATTAGGAACAGTAAGGATTTTATCCTTTAGATCATCCAAAACTTCTTTTAAAGATTTCCTGCGAATAAAATCACATCTCGGTTTCTTTCCTTTGGATGGCTTCTGCAGAATAACAGGGGTTTTAGCTATAGACACAGGCATTTCTTGTAGATTGACATGTAGGTTTTCCATAGAGGGGTTTGATAGAGAAGGACTGGGAGGTTCATTAAAATGCAGAGATAAGTCTATCACATTTTCAGGTTGGGAGAACCCATTACTATACACAAAATTGTGCCAACTATCCCCAAATTAGATAATTGTAAAATCACCAGAATTTGGATCAGGCCAAGATGGAACAAACTTGACTCTGCATTTAGGTTTTGTCTTTGGTAGAGTTTGGCCATTTTTTGCATGCTCCTAAGTAGATAGAATGGCATATTTAACTCAAAACCTAGAAATACCATCAATAAACAGACATGATACAGGAATGCTAAACTGTATCTACCCTCACATGTGACAAACTGCTTAAGCATCAACAACAAACCATGCCATCATGGTTTAAATAAAACAATTGTTGTACCTTTTTCATTGTAACACGATTTCTTGGAAGCCATGAGTAGATGCCAAGGCATGCCTTCGAACTTGAGATTTTTAAACCAGCGAGCTCCCTCTTGGGGCAATCCAGTAGCCTATGCAATCAAACCCTCAGTCACCTCTAACTGTAAATCTCCAATTTTAGCTCTAACACCATCGAAAGTTTGAGAAAAGGCTTGAGCCTCTTTGAGGCTGAAACCCTCAAATCGTTTTATGAACCCATCCCAACCATAAGCCACAAGGTCTTCCATGGCATCGTCGTGTGAGAGGAGAGCTTGTGAGCCATTCGGCTTGATCCTCACCATAGGGACCATCGATATGGTCACACATAAACAACATGAGCAGCGAAGGGTGGGGTGTGTTCAAAAATACATGAAATAGAGGATGAGCTTTGTGCATTCGGAGGATATGTGATACCTAAGGCTTCGAAAAGCCACCATGGCAACCATTTGGAACGTTAAGTGGATGCTAAGCCAGAGGATGCGCAGAATGAAAACCAATTTGTGAAATGAATGCCCAACCCAAAATGAAATCTTACCACTTGAAGCAATGAATGCATGCTTGTGTTAGAAGGATGAAGGAGTAATGTTTGAAGGTATCACTGCCAGTCCTGTACCAGGATGATGAGACTGTGATATGACTATAAGGGATAGGATTCAAATTACAAAATACATGAAAGTTTTGATTGATGCACACTCATAGATGTGGTAATGTGAAAATCAAAGTGTTCAAAGAATAGAATTCCTAAGGCATAACCCCATGGTGGATAACTCATGCACTATGGTAAGGGATAAACCCATAATATGATAGGTTTACAAGTGTTTAAGTTTCTCGAAATTATTTAGATGCCCTTAGGTGTTATCCAATTTGTAAAGGAAAGTGTACAAACTGTATGATGCACCCAAACCAGAGCTTGTTCTAATTTCATGCTTACATACATGAAATTGAACAAGAAAAATGATAGATTAAAATAAATGAACTCATACACATAGCTAATCAAACGAATCTCTTCAAAACCAAAATATGATAGAAATCTTTGCAAACAGAAGGAGGCAGCTACATAAAATTTTATCCCACTGAGATGGTATTTTATAATGATAAAATTGACATGAATATTTGACTGCCAACAATGGTGACACATTGGGCAAAGTAGTTATTTCTGCATCATTAGAACTTTATATCAGGGAACAAATAACTCAGATAGTTATTAGAAACAATTAAAAGACAGGTCAATCATTTTGACATCAACTCAGAAAAATAACACAATCGTATTATTGGATAAAGTTATGTCCAAAAAATTGTAATCCGACATCTCGTTTCGATCAAAGGGGTAACGATATTTATACAAGTAACTCCAATACTGTTGATAGGGCCACTACTGCTAGCATTCATCTATAGCCTCAGTAGGGATGTCATTTAACCCACTCTAGTACTTCAATCCCATACAAAAGTCATCCATTTATGATAAAAGTATCTTGACATCTGATCGATTTTAAAAAACATACTGGAGGATCTTCGAACCCGACATTGCTTCGCTGCCAGCAGACCTGTTCAGTACCCCGACGAAGTTGTCTTGGTATCATGTGTTGTAACAACCCAAATTGATTATTTTTTATTCTAATTTTTAAATTTGAATTTAATTAATTATTAAAATATAGTAAACGAGTCTTTTATTATTTTATTATTAAAAGTGGGTGAAGTAATTAATGGGGGGATAAGGTTGTTGGGGAATTAATGGGAGGATAAGGTTGTTGGGGAATTAATGAGAGGGATTTGAGAGAGGAGGATAAGAGAGGAGGGGAGGACTTGGAAGAGGATCTCATTTTTATTTTGGTTTGAGAATTTCTGAAGGAGGAGGAGGAGGAGGAAATTGGAAGAATTTGTTTTTTGGGGGGAACTCTCACAGGGCACTAGTGTTGCTGGGAATTTTGGGCTCAGGGGCCAAGAAACCGCAAGGATTCCTTCAGCTAGGGAGCTGGAGAGGTTGTTCCTAGTTGGCTGGGAGGTTAATATTCAGTCTGGGCAAGAACAAGGGTGAGAACAAGAACATGATCAGACAGAAAAGGGACTAAATAACCAACCTACAGGTGGAGGTATGTATTATGATGTTATTATCATTATTTTGTTGTTACTGCTGATATTATTATGTTGTTATCATTAATATGTTGCTATGTTGTTGTTCTCATTATGTTGTTATCATCAATAAGTTGTTGTTGTTTATTTATGGTATAATAAAATATTGAAATAAATTATAAACTAAATTAAGTAGGAGATTTTAGAAATTTTTTATTTATTTTAAGTCCCAGGCTCTACATATGCTATCAGAGCTCGGTTTCAAAACTGAAACCTGGGTTTGACCACCCACAACACTGAGATTTTCTCTTTTTCATCTACAATCCAATTTGGGTTGTTACATTTATCCCTACACATTTTCGTAGTGAGAACAGAGTCCTTCAAGAGAATGACTCTCATGACGATTCCCAGGCCCTAAAACACCTATGAATGAGGGAAGCACTTTCTTCTTTTAATCTACAACAAGCTTCATCAATCTGCTTACACATGGGACCTGACCAATCATCCTAAACTGGATCATTTTCTGGAGAAACTTAAGCAAGTAGCATACATTTCTTTCCCATAACTGGACGATCATGCATATATCACAAATATGATATCCCTTGTTTAATCCAAGTTCAGATCCCACATTGGCTTCAGGAACCCTGTATTTACAATCAATACTCTACCCTTTCTGGAAATGTTTTCAGGCACAAAAACTAGTAAATGGTCCATGCACTATTTAATAGAAAATCTACAGCCTGCTATGTCTTTCCAAAACCCTCGTATTGGATAAATTTCTCACACATAAATTGAATTCTAGCAATTTGGTGAGGTTTCATGATAATGGAGATACTCGGGCTTTTTCTTCATTTTGTTCTTTCGCAGCATTAAAGCCTCAATTCCAGCCGCCTCATTAAGGGAGACTAATATTTTTCTCTTGTTTTTATTCCTGCTAATGCACATGATTTTGGATATAACTGCATTCATACCTAGAACAATGTAGCAAGCTGTTTTAAGGACTCTTATACCTTGATCACTAATTGTTGCATCATTTAAAAAAAAATTAATATATATCAATGTCTCCATACTGCTGGAACTTGATCTCAAAACCTATTTCACTTGCTGCATAGAATGCCTCAAATTGTTCATGAAATCTGGAGGGTAACAAGTATTATTATTGTTTTTTTTCTATTTAATGAGAGTATTTTCTCTATTTTATGTATTTCTTTATGTGTATATGAAGTGCATTGGAAGAATTGAATTTCTTGATAGCCCATAACTATTCAAGTAATTAAAGAACCCTAAAAGTTTTCCCTAAGGATTACAAGCCGGGCAAGCAATAAAAACCTCGTAGAGGTTAATGCCAAGTAGAGGTACGAGAAGAAAGATGGGACGAACTCATACTTGGACATGGTAGCGAGATTTAGAAATCAATAAAGTGGGAATCAACTCTCGACAGTCATGAGGATCATAGCGACCAATCCTGGAGAAAGTACCCATATAATGTTAACAAAGTATTTGTTACAGGGACTAGCATATAAAAAAAAAAAAAATGAGCGCTAATCCAAGGTTTTGAACACCATACCCTCACACGGTAGAAGTATCCCTTCACCACACCCCAGCCGGCTGAAATATCAACCATTGTCCTCAATTCACAACCGAAACCTCTGCGCCCTTCATTAATAATAATAATAAAAAAAAACGGTGCTAACCCTTCATGCAAATAATTTATTTGAATCAACCATTTTCAGTGTTGTTCACATCTTTGATCAAAAGGAAAACAAATGTGAATCGGTTCATAAACACGACACTGACGATGAGGATGTCGAAGCCAAGCCTGCGGGTCACGAGTTCTAAACCCCACGCAAGCAGCAAACCATTGTCACCAAGCAACACATATGCTATCACAGAGCACCCAAGCGCTAAGCACAAGTCACATGGAAGAGGAAATCACGGGAGGGCGCCCTCATTCGAATTAGGCCCCACGAAAGCCCCAATCCTTTGGTCGATTTTGAAGTCAACTGTCAAATGCCTGAACACAAGACCGAGTCACAAAGGCAGCACTCATTTACATGGCGCAAAGGGAAATCCCACTAAAGATCCTTCTGTCTTTCAGTACGAAAGCTTGCAGGCCCAGAAACAACAACCGACACTCTGAAACTTTCTAAGTCGTAATTGATCGCCCGACTGCAAAGTGCAACCTTCTTGTTAACGAAGTTTGCCCAGAATCAAGCGAGCGACCTACTGCACATATTATATTCTACTTGTGTTGTATGATGTGACTTAAAACTCGGTCTTGGCCACTAACTTGGTGTTGAGAGTAAGCGACCTGTCGTGAGAGGATCCTGCAAAAGTGAGGACGTGGCAAAAGGGGTTAAGCTATGCCTCTAAGTTTTGAATTTAATTAAACCTACAGAAAGAATAGAAAAGAGAAAGAGGGAGAGTGAAACAAGTGGTTCACAGTTGTGAAAGCCTGGAATGAAAAGGGAGAATGAAACAAGCGGTTCACAGTTGTGAAAGCCTGGGATGGAAACTAGGTTCTGTAGAACAACCAACCAAGTTAGGAAAATGGCCCCTCTTAATGGACGACGACCGCAGACTATGAACTCCGCGTGGAAAGATGAAAGGACAAAGTAGTTAGATTCTTCTTATCACAAATTGATGATGTTTAAAGATTTTGTTAGTGTTTTGAGAGAGCAGTGGATGTTGAAAGATTTTGGCAGTGGTTGTCATTGTTTATCATTGATGATGTTTAAAGATTAAGATTTTGTTAGTGTTTTGGGAGAGTCGTAGATGTTGAAAGATTTTGTCAGTGTTTATTGTTTATATTGAGAGAACCGTGAAATGAAACTTTCTTACAAACAAAAATATTATTAAAGAAATGAAATAGTGGATCTGGTTTATTCCTTGCATAAGTGTGGTCTATCTCGATGTGGCTAAATGTTGTGGCTAACCTACATGTCACTTTACTTTACCTCGAAAAATGAAATAGTGGGTCGGATTAAACAATCAAGTAGCTATGAATGATAGGATTAATGTTTGTAGTGCCATCACGTCTCTTCATTTCATGTTGGTGAACTTTCTTTCACGTGAAAGTGACTCCACCTACCACCAGTAAAACCTCTAACAACGTTGAAGTGACTCCACCTACCACCACTAAAACCTTTAACAGGTTTTTCCTCTTCACAGTGGATTCAATGTCTAAATTGTTGTGGTGCGCGCTTTTGCGTAAATGAATCCACTTCTTCTTCCTCTTCACAGGTGGATTCAATGTCTACATTGAATATATATGTATTTCATGGAATTTATTAATATATACTTACTCCACGACATTACTTAGTGTACGTGCACTAAATTATTAATATATATTTATTGAACAACCTTTAGAACTATATAATCACTGTTGTCGGTGTATGACATTTATTATATCTGCTCTGCAGTACAATAGTTGTAAGTAGTTGTTGTTTGTATGATTGTATACTATGTTTACTAGATTATAAGGATTTTTCTTTCTCCGAAAAACAAAATATGGCATTTATTAATATGAATTACTTTTATAAAAGTCGAAAATTAATAATCAAAATTTCAAAATTAAGTGGACACAGTCCCGCCTACCTGCGTATCTCTCGCGCTTGCTTGCTACTGCTAGATGGCGCGCTTACTTACGTGCTTCCTGGCTTGCTAGATTGATTGCGGGCGAAAGGGTGGCTTGCGAGGAAGGAGGCTACTGAGAGGGAGGAACCCGGTTGCTTGCTTTTATTACTTTATTATAACTTGCTTATCTCATTACTGTTGGCTGGTCCAAGAACCCCCGCTTGCTTATTGCTGGGAGAATCAAAAGTAGGATGATGGCTTTTATTATGGATTATATGTTTTGTAGTTTTTGTATTTATTTTTGGAAAATAATAAAAATAAAGTTTAAAGACATAAAAAGTGGAAAATATCTTATCTTGGTTTTAAATAACAAAATAACAAGTTCTTTTAAATAAATTAAGATTAAAATGATTAAAATAGTAAGTAAGTGAAATTCTCTCTCTTAAGTTAATTGTTGTTACTTTCACATTGTGAAGAGACATTTGTCAAATGTTGTAGAGTTT